>LPNX010446689.1:40334-82631 GCA_001517045.1 Pseudotsuga menziesii
AAAGAACCTTGTATCAGTTTCCACCATAGAGGACAGAGGGATTGGGGTGTGCTTTTCGGATGGGAGAGTACAGGTATATCCCAAGGCTGCAGGTATGTCCAGTGCCATGGACATCGGGGTCAGGTGTGGG
This sequence comes from Pseudotsuga menziesii, assembly GCA_001517045.1. Classification (NCBI taxonomy): domain Eukaryota; kingdom Viridiplantae; phylum Streptophyta; class Pinopsida; order Pinales; family Pinaceae; genus Pseudotsuga; species Pseudotsuga menziesii. The sequence goes on from LPNX010446689.1 coordinate 40,465, forward strand.
AAGATGTACAAGTTATTATTTCAGCCACAGTGTGCTTTGGCACATAGCAGCAGCAGCGAGCTTTGTGAGCTCTGGCATCGGAGGATGGCCCACTTACATTACCTAGCTCTGAGATTGTTGAGATGTATGGTTACAGGTTTACCCGAGTTCAGCACAGAGCAGAGTGATGTGTGCAGGGGGTGTGCTTTGGGAAAGTACACCAAGACTGCTTTTCCAAGCAGTGACACTAGAGCTGCCGGGGTGCTTGATTTGATCCAATCTGATATTTGCGGTCCCATGCCGTCACGTTCTTTGACTGGTTTTGAGTACTACATCAGTTTCATAGATGACTACTCCAGGAAGACCTGGATCTACTTCTTGAGGAGCAAGAAGTCTGAGCTTGTATTGAGAGTCTTCCAAGGGTTCAAAGCCCTTGTGGAGAAGCAGACAGGTAGACAGATCCGGATCTTGAGGTCGGACAATGGGGGTGAGTATACCTCCAAGGAGTTCGGCGCATTCTATACACAGGAGGGGATTCAGAGACAGCTGACAGTTTCGTACACTCCTGAGCAGAACGGAGTAGCAGAAAGGAAGAACAGGTCTATTGTGGGGGCAGCCAGAGCGATGCTCCATGATCAGGGACTACCTTTCTTTCTTTGGGCTGAGGCATGTAGTACTGCAGTATATCTGCAGAACAGGAGTCCTCACAGGGCTGTGGGGAGCAAGACTCCTGAGGAGATGTATTCGGGCAAGAAGCCTGAGGTGAGTCATTTTCGCATATTTGGCACGCTCACATACTCTCACGTCCCTTCTGAGAAGAGGACGAAGTTCGATCCCACCGCTGAGAGAGGTATCTTTGTGGGATACGATGAGACTTCGAAGGCTTATCGGATTTACTTACCTTGTTCGCGGAAAGTTGTTGTCCGCCGGGAAGTAAAGTTTGATGAGGAGAGAGCCTTCCGGAATTCCAGAGAGTTAGAGCAGGGGGAGACTTCAGCTCCCACACCTCAGCAGGTACAGGCTTCTTTGATACAGCTTACAGGTCCACAGGTTTCTGGAGGGTCTGGATCACAGAGTGCAGGTACAGTGTCTTCAGGTTCGGTGATTCAGGCAGTTGGTACTTCAGGGACAGTGTCTGGGACAGGTTCAGGTACAGGTACAGGTTTGAGTCCTCAGGTGACAGCATCGGTAGGCACAGGATCTTCAGTTACTGGTCCTCTGGGTTTAGGACATTCTGGTACCGGGACTTCTTCAGATGAGGAGGAGCAGCTTTCAAGGAAGAGGAAGCCCAAGTGGCTTCAGGAGACCTTGAAGGATGCCGAGGCAGTTGGTAGACCCAGGGAGAGGATCAGGACAGTAGTGGAGCCTGAGAGGCTTGGTGTGGTTAGGGATGATATGGCTCTTGTTGCATGCCTTCGTGACTTTGAGGCTTCTACATTTGAGGAGGCTACCCAGCATTTCGTTTGGAGAGATGCCATGATGGAAGAGTACCATTCCATCATGAAGAATGATGCATGGGAGATTGTACCGAGACCGGAGGGGAAGTCTGTTGTGACTTCCAGATGGCTTTACAAGGTAAAGCATGCTGCGGATGGCAGCGTTGAGAAGTACAAGGCTAGATTTGTGGCTCGAGGATTCTCACAGGTCGAGGGAGTCGATTATGATGAGACTTTTTCCCCAGTTGCACGATATTCTTCCATCAGAGCAGTGATTTCTATAGCAGCAGAGATGGGTTGGAGGATCCACCAGATGGATGTGAAGACCGCATTTCTCAATGGTCTTCTGCAGGAGGAAGTCTATCTAGAGCAGCCACAGGGATTCGAGATACATGGGAGGGATTCTCATGTGTGCAGGTTGAAGAAAGCTTTGTACGGGCTAAAGCAAGCTCTTAGAGCTTGGTACTCCAGGATAGATGAGTATCTGACATCGATGGGATTTCAGAAGAGTGAGGCGGATCCCAACCTTTACTTCATTGTGGTTGGGGGGAGTCGCTCATTCTTTTGTTGTATGTTGATGATCTGTTCATCACAGGTGCTGAGCGTCTCATTGCACACTGCAAGAGAGACTTAGCTTCGGAGTATGAGATGACCGATATTGGGCTGATGCACTATTATTTGGGGATGGAGGTTTGGCAGGAGCCTGGGCATATTTTCCTTGGGCAGGGAAAGTATGCAGCTGATATTCTGAGCAGATTTAGGATGGAGGACTGCAGGCCTATGTCTACACCTATGATTACCAACTGGAAGCAACTCCATGCTTCCGAGGGCAAGTTGGTAGATCCTACACTATATCGTCAGCTGATTGGTTCGTTGATGTATCTGGTCAACACCAGGCCAGATTTGTGCTTTGCGGTGAACACTCTTAGCCAGTTCATGGTTGAGCCTAGGAGTGTGCACTGGACCGCTGCAAAGCATGTTTTGAGATACCTTGTAGGGACAGTGGACTATGGTCTGGACTACAGGGGTTCGGATGGAGTCGGATTGGTTGGTTTTACAGATTCAGATTGGGCAGGTTGCGTGCGGGACCGGAAGAGCACTTCCGGTTGTTGTTTCAGTTTGGGCTCGGCAGCAGTGTCGTGGTTCAGCCGGAAACAGAGATCCGTTGCATTGAGTTCAGCTGAGGCTGAGTACATGGCAGCCAGTCAGGCTACTTGTGAAGCACTGTGGCTTCGCAAGCTTTTGGTAGATTTGTTTGATCAGGAGCTTAGGCCTACGGTGATCTACTGCGACAATCAGAGTTGCATTCAGCTCTCTGAGAATCCAGTGTTCCATGACAGGTCAAAGCACATAGAGATCAGATATCATTTCATCCGAGATTACGTTCAGAGAGGAGCAGTTGAGCTTCGGCATATTTCTACTGATGAGCAGGTAGCTGACATCTTGACGAAGTCTTTGGGGAGGGGCAAGTTTGTCTTCTTCAGAGATAAGTTGGGAGTGGTACGGAACACCTTCCTCGGTAAGAGGGAGTGTTGATTTTTGTACCTAGGCAGATGTTCCCTAGGTGACTTTAATTTTTGCCTAAAGTCACTTTAAGAGGGAAAAAGGTGACCCTCACATTAAATGTCACTTAATGAGACTTTATAACCATAAAGTCACTTTTTGATAAATTTAAGTGGGTGAGTGATTTTATTTATGGGAAATAAATAAAAGGGATTTTCACTCTCAATCAATCTCAGCGATTGATTTGATTCTTTCTCCACCATTGGATTAAGAAACTCACTTAGGGTAAACAAAAAGGATGAGGGAGGCAAAAGGACATTCACTTGTTCATTTTTCAGGAGAAGAGAGGAGCTTGCTGAAGGAGGTCGAGTTGCTGAAGGAGGTCGAGTTTTCTGAGAGAGTCTTATGCACAGAAATCGAGCTGCATCATCTTCATTTATTGCTGGTGGTTTGCACAGAAATCGAGGGAAGTACGGCCTGCATTTATTGCACCGTACGATCTGCATTTAATACCCAGAAATCGCTGGTACGGCCTGCTGTACGGCTTCTTCATTTCAGCACGAGTTTCAGGCAGTTTACTTGCACAGAAATCGAGATTTTTATGAGCAGTATGGGCTGCATTTAATGCTGTACGGACAGCATTTATTACAGCACAAAAACCGAGGTGTACGGCACAGTTAATTGCTGGTACGGACTGCTGTACGGTCTGTTTTCTTTGGCACGAAATTCGAGGAGATGTACGGCCTGTTAGTGCTGGGCATTTGCATTTGATTTTTGCACAGAAAAAGAAAAAGGGTGTTGGCTGTTTTGCTGAGCATTATTTTTCAGACTTTGTGAAGAAGTTTGCCGGTGGAGATAAGTTGTTTTTTCCACTATTTTTCTGTCCTGTACATTGCTGAAGAAATTAATTAAAATCTCGCCTCTCTGACTGGTTTTCCCCGTGGGGGTTTTTCTAGGGCTGATTAGCCAAAAATCTCTGAGTAAATTTTTATGGTGTGCATGCATTTGTTTTCAGCCTGTTAGTAATTTTTACTGTGTGTTTAAAAGTGTTCGGCAAAATTTTAAGTAACTTCAAGCCTATGCAAAACCGGCTGAAGTGAAAACCACAAATTGTTCATTTAAACCAGCAAACAGTAAATCTCAGTTTTTCAACACATCTATCATCGATGCGAACCAATCAAGAGGACTTTGGAGAAGTGATTCAACTTAATACCAAAATCTATTATTTCTTTGGTATAACTCAATCATTTTGGCAATATTCTGGAAAACAACTCTTGGTGAAGTCATGAAATTCCACACAAGACTTACTGCGAAATTGGTTTCTGGCCCACTGAAAGTTAATTAAATTTCCTATCAGTTGTCCATACTAGTTTTTATATACGTTGCTGGAAACATATGCTGCTGAAAGCTTGAACCCTGTTTCAACTGATGTAGTGATTGACTTGCAATTTGTCATTCTTAATTTTTTCAGCAAGTCTTTCACATACGTTGTTTGTGAGATGAAAATGGTCTCCTTGTCCTAGCATACTTCCAAACTATGACAATATTGAAACAGACCTAATTTATCATCTCGAAATTTGTTGCAATATAACTTGTACTATTTCTTGAAATTATAAGATCATCTACATAGACAGCAAGAATGAAGTCATGGCCCCTTTGAAAGCCACTTGTTCTCAATAGCTTATCAATAGGCGTGTACCAAGCTCTAGGTGCCTACTTCAAGTGATGAAGTGCTTTCACCAGTTTACTAACCAAATGGTCTCTACCCTTCATGTCAAATCCTTCCAACCATGTCATGTACACCTCTTCTTCAAGGTTTTCGTTTGGGAGTGCACTTTTCAGGCTCAAGCCTGAAACACTGGATGTTCGAACCAAACCATGATGGTAAAGCCAACACTAGCTTGCTTGTTATTAATTTTGTAGTCAGGGAAAAACTTTTTTTAAAGTCAATCCCTTCCCATTGTGCATACTCCTTTGCAACCAACCATACGTTATACTTATTGATGGACCTACCTGCATTATATTTTGTACTGAAGAGCCATTTGCAGCCAATGGGGTTCTTGCTTTCAGGCAACTCAACTGATCTCTAGGTTTTATTTTTCTGAAAGCCTAAAGTCAATGCTCATGGCATCATTCCGGTCTTTACTATTTTTAGCTTTTTGGATGAAATGAACAAAGTTCATTTACTAAGTAATCTCCAACATAAGAAGTACAAATAATTAAAATCCATATAGGATAAGTAATATATAAAATAATGAATGAAATTAGATAAGGTAATACAATTTTCCTCTGGAACAGTCATACAAATTTGCAACCCTTCTCCACATAAATCCAATACTTGTCTGCAGGAACACCGACTACTCTGATGATACTAGCTGATGTCTGCAGATAGTATTCTTTTACAGAGGTTCTTGCTATAAAGTAACTCTACCATCTGATGATACCATATTATTGTGGAATGGATGTAGTGAAAATCTAGTATTGAATTTATTTTTGCCAATTCTCTTTTATAATATTTTTCTTGGTTTTCTAGATCCATGAAAAGAGAGATCTGGAAAACCAGATTAGCATACTAATTCTGAAGCAACAGTCACATATCATTCTATTACTATGAAAATAAGATTACATTCTACATTACTTCTCACAAGCTCACACTGCAAGACACTCTAACTAGAACACACAAACTATCACATCTACGATTGTTATTTCCAGCATTGTGCATTCCTTCCCTTTTATATTATAAGAGGAAGGGGGAGTTACAAATGAAGGTTGAAACCCTAGCCTCCAGAATATCATGCTTCACCTTGACAAGGGCAAACCTTAACCCTAAGAGAATGTGTATCATATGAAGAATAACCACCAACACTTAATGCTCATCTTGTGTTAGAGAATCTTTCCTGAATAGTGCACCCTCATTTACTCAGAACCAGTAGGCTCATGCCAACTCATGCCAAGCACACTCCATGTATCTACTCAAGTAGTGCACCCCCACATGTTCTAAGAATAGGTAGTCCCATGCCAACATGTGCCAAGCACACTCCTCTACATGCCTAACACAATTCTCTATGTAATTACTGAAGTAATGTGCTCCACTGTGCGCTAGGGCTTGTACACTCCTCTATGTAACTACTAAAGTAAGTGTGCCCCCCAAGCAATTTAGAAGATCTCCCATGGCAGTGTGCTCCCCTTCCAAGCCAGGAGCTCAACTTTTGAAGATGAATGGAGAACTCCTCACATACTAAGTGTTCAACTTCTGAAGATGAATGGCGGACTCCTCACATACCAAGTGCTCATACAACTGAAAGAAAATGAGGAATAGGTTTTGAGAAACCTGGTAAACTAACAAAGATCTTATGGTGAAGGCAAGTAACAAATTTTTTGATGTTAGTGGATGTGAAATTTTGTGTATTGAATTACTAATTGACAATTGTTGATAGAGCATATGAAATTGAGCAGTTTGTTGTCCATAATACATATATGCATTGATTATGTCCATTACATATGAATGTCTTAATGATATCTTGGTATCATTAATTGAACACGGATATCTTGCAAGGTATGTACTTATGTTTGATCAAAACTTTGTCAAATAATTCTTAATCATTCAATTTATCATTAGCTAGGCATCAATGAATATATTATATATGCTATATCCTAAAGGTTGTTACTCAGGAAAGATTTACTCATGATAAAGTTTTGTGTGGTGATAAAGAAAGCTAGGAAAATGCCCTATATTTCATTCTAAAGGTCACATTTTCTATTCCATTTTGTATTGGCTGTTATATGTGGGGTGTCTTTTATAATTTTTATGTGCTCTTCTATAATACAAAACTAGGAATATGTTTTAATTTTAAGGACACATCCAATGCAAAATTTATGTAAATAATGTTANGTGTGTCTTTTATAATTTTTATGTGCTCTTCTATAATACAAAACTAGGAATATGTTTTAATTTTAAGGACACATCCAATGCAAAATTTATGTAAATAATGTTATGTCAGTTTTAAGGAAACATGTTTATGCCGTTTGGGGTATGTTACTTTTTCCACTATTTGAAAAATTTTACTGTCATGTTTTCTTCATATTACGTCATTTAGTTTCCCACTCTCTTTTTATATCATGAAAAATGATTGAATTTGAATTACAGTGCAATTCTCTTGGAGTAGAAGATTTGAGCTTGCTTTCTGCTGAAGAACTCCATTTACCAAAGACATATTTAGTTATTTTTAATGGGCTTATTCTTGGTGTACATCGGCGACCACAGGTATATTTTCGTCATATGTTCAATCATTCCATATGCTACAAGGACATCAATTTTTATGCAATGTTTTTTGTTTCAATACCTTACATAATGATAAACAAAATTGTAAGTTTTTTGGTCTTCACAAACCTAACTGATGCATTTAATGCTTTATTGCTAGCGATTTGCAAATGCTCTAAGGAAGCTACGACGAGCTGGTAAAATTGGAGAGTTTGTGAGTGTATTTGTGAACGTAAAACAGGTATTATTGAATCTTTGTTTCAATGTTATAGAAGGCATAGATGCAAGCATGTACTTGTAAGTTGTAATATAACGTGGTTAGGAAGACATTAATTGTGCTAAGGATGTTGAAAGGCAATTTGGATGCGATTTTTAAAAAGTTTAACAATTGTAGATCAAGTGGATGCAAGCGTCCAATGCTCTGCAACCATTAACATGATGTGCCTAGGGTATAGGTAAGACTTTAATGAGCTTTGCATTTATTTTGCAAAAGTACAACGTAGCGGGAGGGAGGGACATATTATTGACAAATACTAGGGAATTATCTTGCAAGAGAATTGGACCCTTAAAACTTGCTTAGGTTGTTGACACTAGATAGTTTTATGTCATTATCATGAAACATGCTGCTTCTTTACAATTAGTGTTAAGCTTTTTTTGCCAAAACTGATTTAGTTCTGATCATGTTTTTATTTTGATTTTGAATATATAATTACTTTTCAGATATGTTAATATTCTATTCACATCTCTATGTTACCCATCAATATAAGCTTTTCTTTTAGGAGTATTTGAAGTCTCCTTTGCTTCCTTGAAATAGCCCTTTTGAAAAGGAGCCTTTGTCTTTTCAGTACTCGTCGATGAGAGCTTCCTTTGTCTTTGATAAACATTTCCAGGGGTTCTATTCTTATACCATTTCCTGATCAGTTCTCGGTTAGGCAGTTCTCCAAGGATTTTGTTTGCCTTTCCGCATCGATTGAATTTCTCTTTACTTCCTGCATATCGTCACTAGACAACCCAAACTGCCTCTTTTCTAATAAATTACATACCTCTGCATCGTCCTCCTCAAACGGAGTGTTGCTTCTTGTATATTCCGAATAGAGGGCACAAGTTCTTTCTTTGTGGAAACTACGACATGCCCTACAATAGTATGGGAATTCACTTACTGCATTAGCTGGTTCCAAAGAGGAGCGAGGCCTCTGTTGCAAAGGAGCTTTGTTGAAGTTCTTTGGAGGAAATCTGGGTTAACTTGGTTGCTAGGCCCTTTCCAATCGGACAATTCTGTTTTGCATGCTGGTATTTTGTTGAGTCATATCAACTCTTAATTGACGCCTTTCTTCGATCAGGATGTTCATTGGATCCGGGCCTTCGCTAGAAGTAGAAACTTTCTCTTTGTTCTTTGGTTCTGGTTTCGTCCTGGAATACCCGAACGTGTCCAGTCTCCTTGTTGCTTTCCAACTATCATCCAACATCCTTACCTTTTTCTTTGCGGACGAGAGATCAATGGGTCTATCTAGGCTCGAGTGGAACATTAAATCTCCCGAGAAGGCCTTCAAATAATATGACAACCATCGCATCTGGGGGTTTGCAATCTGTAGGAAATTCTTTAACAACTCTTCAAACATGTTTCCGCATTACACACACCTAGGGGGGAACGCAACATAAATCTTCAAGCTGCTCAGTGTGTCCTTGGGGCAAATCTCAAGTCAGGTACTGTCACCTGCTGTTGACTCCTTTGTTTAGGATACTCCTAACGGAGCCAAGGGGGGTAGTCCCTAAGAAAGAGTTGCTAAGGCTCTTATTTGTTAATGATTGAATGATCAGAGTGTTTGTTAGGAGTTTTGATAAAATCACCAAGCATTGCAATATTAAAAATTATATGTCACTAGCATGATAACAACATTCACAACAATAATGACTTGAAGCAAATGATAAACAATGATAATATAACCAGTGCTGAAAATGGAGTTGAAAGTAATGCTGTTGGAAAGGAAATAATGTTGTGCAGTGAATCTTGGTTAATTTTAGATTTTTAAGCATTGATGAGTGAGTTAAGGGGAAAAGGGGATTCCCAATATACCATGAGGTAGTGGGAATATGTCCGGATTATGAGAAGAGTGGCTTTGCAAGGGGGAAATGTGGGCTAGTTGGAGTCGTGGGGGGGTTTTCAACACTACACCAACAAGGAACATTTACCTTTAACATTTCATGGCATTTTCCTTTAACATTTGGGGTAGGCTCAACTGCTTTCTTAATAGGTGGTGTCACAATCCTTTTTGTGTCACTAGCAACTCATGGAACATTTACTTTGGTCAAGATGGGTTCTTTTTGTTCTGTGGTTGGGGTATTTTCCGTGTAAGGTGCATCACTCATAGGTGGCCTTTTGGAGATGGGGACATCTTGTTTCTTGGGTGTATTTTTGGATTGATATCTAGTTATGGCTTAATTGCTATGCTTGACTTCTGTCAACCTACCGGATCTCGTTGATTTAAGAGGTTGTTTACAGAAATAGTCATCCTACTCCCAATGGTCTTCTCGATATTGTTCAACTAAAAGAACAAATGATGTGACCAACTCGTTCATCATGCTTTTAAATCCAACATGGAATGTATACTCAAAATTCGACATGTTTGTACAAGTGTTGAAAAACTCTCCGAAAAATCGCCAACTTTTAAAGAGTCGCGATTTTTTCCCTAAGCCGAAAAATTGGCTGGAAAAAGTCGCAATGGCTAAAATGGCAAGTCCCGACTTTTTCCAAAAAGTCTCCATATTTGCTAAAATAGCTAATTTCCCCAAAATTAGCCATTTTAGTCATTTTGTTGTATACTAACACCTTTCCTATACTGTATAAATATTTAAAAACTTTGTTGTATTTGAAGATCAAACCGTGCAAGGATAAGCTATACAAAATATGTATCCGTTTTTCAAAGACCACAATGGTAATTGAATTACTTTTTGCACTATTAGGGAATTTTTTGAGGAAACATATTTTGAGTGATCATCATAGCACATTGTAGGAAAAAGAGAGCAATGTTTCAAGTGGTAGATGAGTTAGGGATGAATGTGAGGCTCATGTCACATATTCAATTTGGGAGGAGTGAAAAATACATCTATGATTTATCACCAATACAAAACAAGACAACCAAATCAATAAAATATACCTTTCAAAAATTAGGTTTAAGTCATAAGATGGAGGGACAAATAAAAAGCATTTATGAAAACCTTATATAAACCTAATCATTGGAGAAGGGAAAAATATGAAGTATGAATGGAAAACTCGGGAAGAGAGCATTGATATTAGATAGCTAAATGCTAGTTTTCTTCGGATACATTTATATATGTGATGTCATGTTGTATTGGTTATCCACTTTTGAGTCCTTGATTGGACAACTATGATGTTTCAGGATATAGTATTGACTTTGATGTATCATTTTACATTTGGCATGACTCCATGATGATGATATATATCAGTGCTTTCTCCATATTTATGTTCCAATGTGTTTATCTGATGTTATTGTTGCTTTAAATGTTTAAAATTCTGAAAAAAATGAATGTATTTTGTATTTTTTAATGTTTGTCGACTATTGCCGATTTTTCCCGATTTTTTCGCCGATGTTGCCAAGAAGTTGTATCAAGACCCTTGCCAACTTTTTACCGATGCCTACTTTTTCAACATTGGTTTGTACGAAGATTTAAAAGGACATTCTTGATACTTCTTTTGGTCTCGGATACGAAGATCGTAATTATGGGTCGATCCTCCAGTGAAGTTGCGCGGTGGAGTTGCCGGGTGAACGAATTGCTGTGTTTAGCAAAGGGATAATGTCGTAAGGAGAGGTGGGTGAATCAAATGCAATGGTTATGAATGTTTAAGCAAATAAAAATGTAACCATTAAAATCAGACCGGATGCAATATGATAATTAAAGCATGCATAGGTAGACTCGCAGACACCGAAGGTAAGCCTTCCACATTTCGAGCGGCAAAAATGTTACCGAAGAGAATAGGAGTAAGGATTGTAAATTCCAAACTAAGGTAGGCCTCGACCTCCCCAACAATGATGCCAAAAATGTTATCACACAACTTGTAGTTGCCCGACAAAGGTATCCTATTTAGGACGGTAGAGGAGACATGCAACTAAAGAGGTGAACTACGAGTATCCTAATTCCTAGATATGGATCACTTGTCATGCCAGTCAGGATGCCCTTTGCTTTATGCCATTGATAAGCCAAGTGACAAAGGGGGAGACCTTGATCTAACCTAGAAGGAAAGACCTAAAGCTAAAACACCCAATTAAACTATGGCAATAGAGTATGTAAGGTGAGCAGTTGATGAAACCCTAGATCTGAGGTAGATAGCACTAATAAAGATGTTTTGGGTTATTATGGTTTAAACAATTGAAATGTAGCCCAAAGTGTTTAAATTCAATGATTGTATAATTATTATATAGACCTAGGTATAAGTGCTAGTATGAATGATCAATGATCAATGCCACTACCCTTGGGGGTTTGAAGGTGAAAACTAGTGGTATGCTCAGATTAATGAACTGAGAAACAATTAAGGTTTGCTAGCACTTGGTTATGATAGCTTGAAGTTTTAACAATATCTTGAAACACAAGCCAAGCTAAAGTGTCAAACCCAGAAAAAGGATGAATAAGACAAGGAAGGTGAATTGCCTAAAGATTAGTGCCTCGTTATGAGTGGGAAAATGGAGTCCAATGATGACACCCTAAGAGATCTTGGGGTTTCGAGGTACAGCCGCAAATACCCAAATGTTGAAAAATCCAAATTCTAAGCAAAAGAAGCCCCGATGAATTTCCTGCTTACTAAACTATGGTTTTTAAGAGTAAAATTATGCAATGACACTTGGATAGAAAAATAACATGGAGAAACTTACCCGAATCACTTTCTTGGTGTTTGAGGAAGATTGCGGAAGTGATGAGGACTATCTTTGCATAGATCAAGTGGAAGAATGATGGAGATCCCACTCTAAGTAAATTGCCCAAGACCCCTCAAGTGCGTCCTCTCTCTTGCCAAACGAAGGACTTACCAATTAGATCGAATAGAAAATCAAGCTACTGTTAACGAGCGACAAAAGATAAGAGAGTAAAAGATCATAAGACAAAAATACTCCATGTAGAAACAAGATCCGGAAGGAGAAACATTGTGGGTCTCCAACAATGCTACCATGATCGTTTCTAATTACTTCTTGAAAAACTGATTACAATCTTAATCACTGCAATTATGTTTTTATTAGATTTTAAATTTTATTTTTAATTCAAATTTTTCTTAATTTCACGTGTTGTTAATAGAATTATCCAGATTCAGTAAATTTAATTGCTACAATGCAAATTGGATCAACCTGCCAATTTTTAAACTTTGTAGAATAATAACATTCAATCTTTTATGTTAAACGGAAACCTAGAAAAGACAACGTACGCACACAAACACACACCCACATAAACATGTTTTCAGACAATATATGATGCTATATCATGTTTTTAGTCTTGACAATTAATTTGACATATCAGAAGTAATAAAAAAATTTGTATTTGTTTTTTGTTTTAAAATACGATGTCTTGTAAAATTAGCTTAATTCTCTTTGCTGAAATTACTGGGTAATAGAATTACCCAGTTTCGGCAAATTTAATTGCTGCAAAACAAATTGGATCAACATGGCAATTTTCTAAATCTATTTATAAAATTTTTAAATAATTAACATTGAAGTTTTTGTGTTAAACCTAGAAAAAACAACATATACACCCACCCACCCACATAAAAATGTTTTCAAATGATATATGATGTTATATCATGTTTTCAGTCTTGACAGTTAATTTGACATATAAAATTTTGAGTAATAAAAGAATAACTGTATTCGTTTTTAGTTTAAAATTATGATGTTTAACTGAAATTACTGGCGTGTTTTCACATAATTTTATTGTGACCAAATTGGGAAACAAATATGAACAAGGTGATTTAGATTACAGGTAATGGCTGCTGAATTTCCAGTTGATTTCATAGGCATTTGGCAACTGGGTGGATGCAGACTTATATGGGCATGTTTCTGGGACTTAGATGCAATTTGTTGAGTAGCATGTCCATTATCTCCTTGTTGGATGGCAATACAACATATGAATTTTGAAAGCCAAATTCTATGTCATTATTGGCTTTGCCAGTTTGTAATTCTTTGCATTAAAGTCCATTCTCTAGATCAGAATATGTTTGGAGGCCCAGTTTATGCCTTTGTAAATGTATTCCACTTTTTGCTAAGTACTGGCATGATCCCTACACTAATAATATTTTGCACAGCACTGTGTATATGTTGCTTCAGATGGTGGCCGTGTTTGTCGACCATTGGTGATTGCTGATAAAGGTGTTTCTAGAATAAAGGAACATCACATGAAAGAATTGAAGGTTGGTTAATATTCATTCCAACAGAGATTCCACTTTCAATGGTTTGTTGTATATAATGAAAGTAGGATAAGTTGGTTATTGAATTGATGTCTGGTAAATGCTAGTGACTCCATTTGTAGAGCTTTAATGTTCTTGGAATTATATTATGATTTTCCACTCCAGGATGGCTTTCGAACATTTGATGATTTCCTGCGAGAGGGTTTGGTGGAATATCTTGATGTTAACGAGGAAAACAATGCACTGGTCAGTACTGCCTTGGAAAATTCTTGAATGGTGGTTGTTAGGTGCCGGCTTTGTTAATGCTATGCTATCTTTTATAGACCAACCAAGTTTAGCCTGTGTTTGTTGACTGTGACATGATTGTTTCTAGGTTGCACTCTATGAAGGGGAAGCAACACCTTTCACTACTCATATAGAGATTGAGCCTTTCACTATTCTAGGTGTTTGTGCTGGACTTATTCCTTTCCCACACCACAACCAGTCACCAAGGAATACTTACCAGGTTTGCATTGATGACCATAATTTCAGTGTTCCTCATAGTTGATTGATTGCCAAAAGTATTATTTTCTGTTTCACTATTCACATTAGAATTCAAAGGACTATATTTTTAATTGCAGTGTGCCATGGGGAAGCAAGCAATGGGCAACATAGCTTACAATCAGGTAAAATTTGATTATCCTTTGGTTGATAGATGCAACATTCTGTAATCAGTCAAAGCAAGTCAAGTGTCATTCTGCAATATACTGCAATATTTGAAAGATTTGATTTTTCAGAGGACTTAACCTCATTGACATTTTCTAATTGCCATTTCTGAAAAAAGTGTCCCCTTTTTATTGTTACATAACAGTTTCATCCTGTCATCTTGGGCAAATTTAACAGGTCTTGTAATTGTGCTATAAATACATTTAAACATATATGTGTGTAATAGTATGTGTTTGTATCCAAGAGTACATGCGCATGTGTGTTTTTTTGCATCCAAAAGTGTTTTCTAATAGAAGAATTGGTAATGAGATTGTAAACAACCTTCCTAATCCTTTGCAGAAATAGTTATGCTCCATTTAGAAGCAGAAACCCTTTCTCACTTTGTTATATACAATCTGGTGTATCGGGTTATGATGGAAACAAAGGCAAAAGGATGGTACACTAGAAGTACATACTACAGATTGGATTGGAAAAAATGGAGTTGATTTGAAAGACTTGCCAGAAAAGTCTATAGCTGGTTGTGAAGTGGACCTGATGATTCCATCAAACCATCCATGAAATTAACCCATAAAATCCTTAAAATAAATCAATATTTATTTACGCGGATATAATTTGGGATGATTGATACATTAGTGTAGCACCTTGTGCAATGGAGGTGAAGGGAGTGTCTCTTCATAAAGTGCTTGACTAATAATTGAAATTCTTTGTATTAATATTTATAATGAATAATCTATCAATGTGTCCTAAATTACTATACAATTAAGTACATTACAAGTCACCCCTACTTAAGATGTTTTGCCCTCGATGCAGTTAAAGAAACAAAATGGAGTTAAATCTATCCATCTGTTGTCAACTGTCCATGTGTGGTCAACTTTGGTAGGAGTTAAATGTTGATACATCTTTGGGATGCTTTTCTTGTAATTTCTGGTATATTTTTGTATAAAAGTTGTATTATGGACCTTTGCAATATAGTCATATTGATGACCATATTTTGAATATTGAGGATGATTATTTGTTGATAACTTGATAAATGCAAACTTGGGTGATTAGGGTGATGATATGGTCTAATAGTTGATTTTCATGATACATTGAAAACAAACGTTGACGTTTCAATATGCTATAGTGTGTCAATACCTTTGAAAGGAGATGGGGCTTCTTTAATAGCCAAAGATTGATCTTCAATTGTAACTGAGTATATAAATGTCATTGTGTTGGTATATATATATATAGATATATTGTCGAACCTCATTTTGAACTTCATTCGAAAAGTTGAATTCGAACCCGAATTTCATGCTTGTCGAACTCAAATTTGAACCCAAATTCCATGCTTGTTGAACTTGAATTCGAACCTGAACCATGTGACATAGGTGTCCATGAGAGATATCTTGAAAATGATTTTTGAAACACTGTTGCTCAAGAACTGCTAAGGATCCATACCACTTGCTCAGACAGGGCTGAAGGGCATTCTGCAAACTGAGACGAGGCGCAGTGAATTGAACCCGCAAATAGGTGTAAGAGCTAGTGATCTCGATCTCCTCCCTTCTAAAAAGAAAAGGAATATCCGAGAGGAGATTCTTTGCCCTGTTAAAGATCATGACCTTGGTTTTACCCTGCTTGATTGTTAACTGACAAGATCACAGAAAAGTGCCAAGGCATCTAGTTGTCTCTACAAACCTTCAGGAGATGAGGCTAAGGGGATAACATCATCTGCTAAAAGAAGAATAGAGATCAGGACCTGAATGTGCTCCTGCAAAAAGATTCTAGCTTGTCAATGTTTATCCCAAACAAAGTAGGGGATAAAGGACATCCTTGCTTGACGCCAATGGTACTCTCGATGAAGTCTGAAACTCCATGAGTTGTGCGAAGACAACCCAAAATAGTGTCGTATGACCACATGATGGTGGTCAAAAGAGTGTCGGAAATACCGGTCTCAGAGCCTCTTGAATAGTGCCTCCCTGGGGACTGAGTCAAACGCTTTCCGAAAGTCTACAAAGCGGCAATAAACCTTCGAAGAGCGATGGTGTGACACCTCAATGATGGCTCGAAGAGTAAGGATGTGATTAATAGTCTGGGGTGCCGGTCTAAAACAACCTGTGCTCTAGCTCTAAGGTGTCTTCAAATTGCTTCTTAAAGAAAATATTTTTCTTAAAAAGATTTTGTGGTCAAATTCTTGAGTCAAATATACTAAGAAACCATTTTTTGAGGGAACAAGCTTATGAGATAAAGAATCTACAATTGACTTTTGGCAAGTATGTTTTCAAATCCTAGTTCAAAGTTACATCCATGTGGGGAAACATCGATATAATTTTGGGTTCAATATGGATGAAGATGTTGGGTAACCTAAGTTCAAACCTGAAAAAGAAATATTTCAGGTTTTTATAATAAAAAGAGGATAACCTTTCAAGACCTTTGATTGCAATCCTACGTAGAAATGACCTTATTAGATGCACTAGATGTTGTTAAAAAATGATCTAGATTCACTGTAGATTCTAGAAGAAGCAATATGTCAAAAAATGTTGAAAATTTTTACAAGGTTTTATGAGACAAAGATAAGGAAATTGGTCATTTAAGAAATGAAAGCAAAATCAATCAATTAAAACAGAAGCAAATATCAATTCCAAAAATCAGCGTGCAATTTGTTGACAAAGAAATGCTTACTGATCCAACTGAATTAGGGATGTTTTCAAGAGTTAGACTGCAGTTTGTGGACAAGAGATGTCTATGGACTCTGTCAATGCTAAAAATCCAGTTGTCACTATTGGTGAAATTTTACTGACCAACAAATTAATACAACAATCTGATAGAAACATAAATACACAATATAAGGTTAATCAAGAATATCTTAAGGTTTAGATAAAAATGAAGAAAGGTTACAAAGGTGCATTATCATCATCCTAATCATAAAAAACTGTCATGCTGGCCAGTCAACCTTCTAGAACTGACATTTCTCCGAACAAAGTCAACACTGTTTAGATTTTAAAGAATCCAAGTTTCAATATAACTTGGAGTCAAAATTGAAGGCATACTTGTAGTTGCAATCCAAGAAGTTCAAGGTGATAGTCCTGTCTAGTATCAATAGATAGTTCAAAAAAATAGACCTAGGATGGATTGATCTTTCTGCAACTGCTTTGAGGATGAAGCATCTTAAGGAAGGGTGACATGTAGTGAACATAAATTCCATGATGTTAGTTACATTAACTTAGTGTAGCATTGCATCTGTTAGTATAGATGCGTGTCTTAGTTTGTATATAGAGGAGACTTCTTCACTACCAATCATTGACATGTTTTATCATTTCAATTATAAAATGCATATTTTTGTCCTTTGCAATTTATGGGTTTGTGCCTTTTTTAATGGATGTTTTGACAATGCTCTGTTATTTTCATTTTGTATTACATTTTAAATTTGGACACATGCAGTTGCAATATATGGTCATTCATGGTTTGGAATGGCTGTGAATGCAGTGGGACATATGTCCTATACTTGCACGATTGATCATGGATAAGATGTCTAATGTCTAACTTTGTAAATTATATGGAAACAAATAGTTTGGCTGCTACATGATATGCTTCTTTGAAACACATTATTACTGTGAATAATCAAAACCTATGGTACATGTTCTTTTCTTTTTAATTTCTAAATTGCAACAGGGTTACTTGGAACATTCCACCTCTTGATCTCTGGTTGACATTTTGTTTATATTTAACCAAAGTTAAAATGTATATGGAGGGGAAACATGGCATATCTGAGTGCATTTGAATCATAACATATAATTTGTTTGAAGTTGTTTGAAGCTTCAACATGCAGCTTTTTGTTTTATTCTAATCTGACTTGTAAATTACTCTATTCAGTTATGCAGAATGGACACTCTACTCTATATGTTGGTGTATCCTCAACGGCCTCTTTTGACAACAAAGACGATTGAACTGGTAAGTATGATATTACCAATATTCAGTTTTTGGATGTTCATTTCTGTGTCGAAGTATCTTGGTGGGCTATGCCCATAACTAAATCGATTGATAAAATTCCCTGATTAGTTAAAGTGTTTCCTCCTAGAGGAAGATAGTTTTCAAGAGTTTTTTTTTGAGATTTTCTATATTAGATTTAGAAATAGATTAAAAATTAAAACTAACATGGTTTATCATTTCTAGGTGCAATATGACAAACTTGGAGCTGGTCAGAATGCAACAGTGGCTGTGATGAGTTATAGTGGCTATGATATTGAGGACGCCATTGTGATGAACAAGTCTTCTCTTGATCGTGGATTTGGGCGTTGCATTGTGATGAAAAAGTATGAAAAAAGCTTATTCTCTACTCTACATCTGGGATTTTATCACTTTTAAGTTTTTCCCCATTAGTATTCAATCATACTTCATAAGTTCATAGTTACCAAGTTACCAGGATCACGAGTCAAACTCAGTTTGATCAAGTTTGACTTGGTCAACAATGAACATGAGTTTGACTCACGATTAATTGTGAATCAAACTTTGACTCATGATTAATCATGAGTCAAAGTTGGTGTTGCTCAATTAAACATCTTCTGGGCATGTGTCAAAATATGTGTATATCTTTATATTTTGTACTTACCATGTTTTTCCTGATTAATTCCCTATCCAATTCAAACTCTTGGCTCTTTTGCCTCGCTGAGTTTTTGCCAACCCCATGTCTGGTGACTTTGGAATGAACAACTTATATATATATATATATTACTGTGAAGATTTAGCTAATGACAATTTTTATAGCCACGCATAAGAAAACCTCTTTTAAAGAGATATTTAGCTCAACACATTTATACTGTTCGAAATGATAGACTGGAATAAAAAATAGAAGAAGTAATGTAGGCTTACTTGAGTCTAGAAGATTGACGCAGATGCATGTGCAACTTGCTCGCATGGCATGGTCACACAATAAAATTTGCATAAGGTAGTCTATGGTAGATAGCACGTCAACCTTAAAAAGAACTACTTCACCAGTATAAAATAAAGGAAGGTCCTCATTTTGTCACCTCATGACATGAATTCTCTGATTTCAGATTCACTTCATTTGTAGAGAAATTAAAACATTACTATGTTTTTAATCTAGTCATAACTTTGTACATGATGTTAGAGGTATGCCATATAGCCTATTCTTTTGGATTATTGTGAAAGATATATGCACTGGAGCAGACACACTGTGTCTCCCATACCAACACATGCAACTCTCTGCATGTTATTGTAATTCTCCATCACTGTACTTTTACTTTTGAAATAGAATGTATGGTTGAATATATTATTCTGCTATGGAAGAAGAATAACTTTTTATTTCATAAATGCATGACCTTAAGCCCTATTTTGGGCTTAGAAGTGGTGATTCTAAGCTATATTGGCCCTACATTAATATTGATTGTTAATTATTATACATTTATATTGATTGATATTGAACAACGGTTATAAGCTTTGACAACGTTGTACTCCATTGTTAATATTGTTTGTTAATTATTATACGTTTAATATTGATTGATATAAATACGTATATAATTTATATCACCTTCAAGTGGTCATCAATTTTTTCTCTTAATTATTATGCTTTGCTTAGGTAGTGTTATCCCTCATAAAGCATGAGGTCACTTTAGTTAGGTCATTGACATTTGCAGTTGCTGGAGGCAGTTATATTTTTTTATCAGTGATGTATCAATTTACATGATATAGGAGCTATTTAACGATGCCCACTCTTTCCCTGGCACTATTCTCATGATATGCTCACAAGTCACAAAGAGGGATTGGTAGCTGTTATCACTTTTTCTGTAGCAACCCAAACAGTATGATTCTATTCAGGATGACAGAGAACAAGGATTACTAAGATGATGACACCTTCGAGAATCCTAGGCCCCAAAGATGTGTTGGTTGTCACTCCGGGAAGGTTACTCCTCTCTTTAAGCTTCCTAGGACACATAGGGTGAACTATACTAGCTATGGGAGGTGACCCAAGTTTGACTGAAAAGCCAAACCTCTTTTTGATAACATAGGGTACAAATGAATGTTTGACAATTTAATGGACAAGGTGAATAATTATTTCCTAGATCTGAAAAATGGTTACTAAGCTAGGGTTAAGTGGATTGACCAGGATTTTAGCAAATGACAAAGAATGTAATCCAATTTAAGAGATCAAGCTCAATATCAAATTAACCACATAGATCTAGGGAGAAGGAGCTAGGGCGAATAGGTTCCAAGTTATTTCCCTTCAAGATTGGATTTCGATCTATGGAATTTCCAAGAGAAGGAGATGAATCATGAATTTTAAAACAATCCTAGCCCCAAATTTGACTTGACACAAACAAAGATCACACAATCAACCAAAACAAGCAAGTTGTCAAGCAAAAGAAGTGAAATCGACCTTCAAACCCTACGGGCGAATCACTAAATGTGGAGATCAGTGCCTTAGATGGGTGAATGGGATCTAGAGAAAATTGTTTGGGTTTGAGATGATGCCCTAATGGCAAACGAAGACAATCCTCAAAGGAATTCGGCCTTCCTCACAAGAAGTGTGATTTTGTTGCAAAAGAAATTGATTTTATTTTTATGTTTTAGATGACAAATGGTTAGAGGGCTTGATAAAACCAAAATGAAGCACATACTTGGATCCAAGCGAAAGGATGAGTTCGTCCCCTAGCTCAACAACACCATATAGCTTGTCTTCTCTTCTCTTCAAGTCGCACTTCCAAGAATCGGTGAATTTTTCTTGCAAAACAAATTAGATAACCATTAGAAAAGCTAATTAGCAGTGACCAAAAAATAATCTAATCGATTCACAAATAAAATAATCTGTAGGAAAAAAAGAGAAATGGAAAGAGATAAATGGCCAAAGCAAATTGTTCTCATTCATATATTTTTCCTTGTCGGAGAGAGAGTCCCCAATATGCCAACGTCATCAATTGGAGAAATTGCCCTCCCTTTTTTTGCTGAAGAAACACCATATAAATTTTTTCAAGAGAAGAGAAATCGATCTAGTGGCAGTAGGATATTACAAAGACAAAATTTGATCCAATATCACTTAAGATACAAGAGATGTGAGGCACAAAACAATTTGATTTTATCTCCAAGAGCCAAAAGTACACTACAAATGAGGGGCTCACTCTCTTTTATAGCTAAGAGAGGAGCCAAATCCCTAACCGACTTTTTGTAGACAGTTGAGATTAAAAGATAAAATAAAATGATCAATGATGGAGATTAAATCTCACACTAATACTATGATCAAGCTAGATATAGTCAAATCTAAGTGAGCGGGGTGAACTACCTCATACACCCAAGATACAAATCATAATATACATCAACAATACATCAAATATCAACCTAGATGGCTCAATTTACCCATAGGGAATAGTTTTACACTTCTACATTAATATTTTGCTTTATACACAAGTCACCATAAGAGAAAGTCGTGCTCCTAGGGAGAAAGACGCCCTCCTAGAGAGAAAGACACCTCCATGGGGGAAAATGAAGCTCGTGACGAGATAACATGGAAATATGCTATGAAAAGTGCTCAATACTCTATAGGGGGTCATACCAACATAACCCAAGTCACATCTTGCCATTCATTAGTCCCATGCCACACATCTCAAGCCTTGGTCACTTTTAATTAATTTATACATGAAAATCTCTGTAAATCTTTAATTTTCCCATGATTGACTCTTTCTTTGCCCGAAATGATGATCTGAATGCACAAATAGATTGGAAAGCATCAAATACATTAGGATCTATCATAGTCTCTGTGAATAAATCTTCAAATTTTAATTAAAAATGCCTTGATTATTTTCTGTTGACTATATAAAGACCATAAATTAAGCCATTTTTTCAATATTTGATGCATAGAGTGGTCCAATTGCCATCTAAAAGCATTGATATGAATGCTGACAACCTATAACATGGTCTCGCTATTGGTTTGCCTTGTTGACCAAGTCAAAATAACCAAAACTGAAACTGAGCATATGAATCAAGACTGATGCATGCAAGATGTTAGTCCTTATCATAATTAGTATTGGTCACCAACTAGATGCTAACTTATGCCATTTATATAGTGATCATAACGAGAGCAATAATAGCAAGATAATAACTTAGGCCACAGGGTAATAATTAACAAAGTTACATATATCGTTATGAGAGTTTTGGAACATGTGTGGAGTTTTTTACCTCGACACGTTTCGGACTTCAGAGTTGAGTCTATCTTCAGGAGAAGGATCGTCTCGCAAAAGAACATTCAGGTTTATTAAATGTCATAAATAATTGTTTATTAAATGCCATACATAATTGCTTTTATTACTGGTGAATGTGTGGGCTTGGTTTTTAATAATTGATTATTTAGTTAAGCTTTATTAACTATTTAGTTTTTATTATTAACTGTTTAGTCTTTATTATCTATTTATATTATTATTTGTGTTTTTTAATTTTATTATGTATGTCTATTATTGTATAATCATTTATTATTAAATGTTTTGTTTGTTATTAATTATCATTATTATCAATTTATATCAATTTTTGTTATTATCATTATTATTATTATGATCCTTATTTAACCTTATGGCACGAATAATTGGTTTTCAGGCCTCACACAGGATCATCTCTGTTGAAATTTCTTGGATGTTTCTCTATCTCTATTGCTTCACGTATACGTCACTTGTTATAGTGTTCTTCAAGGGTTATGACCTTTGCTTCTTTAATGCAAACATGGTGGTTTGTTCTTGATGAATGTTCTGCCAC
This sequence comes from Pseudotsuga menziesii, assembly GCA_001517045.1. NCBI lineage: Eukaryota > Viridiplantae > Streptophyta > Pinopsida > Pinales > Pinaceae > Pseudotsuga > Pseudotsuga menziesii. The sequence continues at coordinate 63,479 of LPNX010446689.1, forward strand.
GACCGACTTGGTTCTTTCATGAATGGTGTCAGCATAGTGTTCTTTTAATCTTAATTTGATTGATCAGCCTGTTTCACCTATTTATACTTCACCACATGAGCAAGGGATTGAATAAATGCCCTTTCTTAGCTTTGGGTCAACCTGGTCTTTTTCTTTGTCTAATATGTTCCTTAGGGAGGTTGGTGGACAAAAAATTGTGCTTATTTGTTTTTTCCTCAACCCCTTGGCAAATTTGTCTCTCGTCCCTAGGATGTATGGGAGAAGAACCTTTGTTGTGCCTTCTTGTCTATCATTGTTTCCTGTGTCTTTCCTAGTGTTCCTATCTTTGTTTCTTCTATCTTTTGCTCTTCTGAATGCTCTCCCAATGTCTTTTTTGTTATAACCATTATTTTGAAAAGCTTTTGATAGGTGTCCTAGTTCCTCTTGTAGGTGTTCATTATCCGATGTTCTGACAGCTCGTGTAGCAAGAGTGTGTAGAATTCCTAGTTTTTGCGATGGGTGATGATGTGAACTAGTGTGTACATATCTGTCTATGTGGGTCTTTTTCCGGTACTCCTGGTGGGACAAAGAGCCATCTTCCCTCTTAGTGATTCGTATGTTAAGGAAAGTAAGGCAGTTGTTATCTTGGATTTCCATGGTGAACTTTATATGGTTGGATTGTCTATTCATATGTTTAAGGAAATTGTCTAAGTTCTCCCTTCCGTGGGGCAAATATATCGTCGAGAGTCCAGAATGAAACTTATTGGCAAAAATGGTGAAAATATCGGAAAATATCAACAAATGTCGTAAAGCATAAAAAAATACAAAAATAAGCATTTTTTAAAAACTTTTTAATATCTAAAGTAACAACAACATCAAATAAACACATATCCACATAAATATTAAAATGCAACTATTATATAAGATGCATAAGATATCAAATGGTGGATCATGATCACTAATATCGGATGAACTAGCAGGGCTAGTCACCGATAAGCATATGAAGGTTGATGTGACTACTGTCACCTTAGCCACTTCTCCAAACTTCTTTGGAAGTCGGAACCTCCTAGGGGGGTGCCCTAATTGCAAGTTTGTAAGGACACTCAAACACCAAATAATAACTTCTTTTGTGAAGGGTTGGTGATCAATGCTTTAATAGAGTCAACCCAAGGAATGAAGAGGGCACGCTATACATACAAATACTAATTTGGGATTACAACTAGCATGCCAACTTCAGTAATTCCAAATGCCATTCATTACTAGTGTAGCCAATGGAAAGGGTAGAAGCATTAAATTGCAAGTTTGACCAATAGCATTTAGGTGGACTCATTCATCATCAATGAAGGACAAGAATGTAAATGCTTCTTACAATAGTACTTGTATCAGTTGTTAGGACAACAGTAATCATTAACCATTTAAGGATATATTCATATATTGATTTCAAACATTTCAAGTACGCTAACTACTTTAGGTATGCAGCAGTAGGGAAGCCAACAAACAAAGTAAGAATGCAGTCATTGTCTGTATATATCCATTTGCCCAATCACAACATTATGTTTGGTTAACCGATAATAAGGCAACCAATAATAAATAGAGATACAATAACAACTGTATATCAGTCACCTTCCAATTCCTTTGGCAATAAGGCAGTCCATGTATAAATATAACAAGTGTTTGCACAAAAAAGTTCTAACAACATCGTATGTATTATATAGGACTTGTCTAACCACTAATCAATGATGTATTTGTTGTGTTTGCAAGTGTAAATGAGGACTGCTGTAATGGGAAAGGAGGGGTGCCACAAAGTAGCAGTGAGTTAAGAAGCAGGCTGAGGGTTTGGGAAAGGGGAGGGTTCTTTAGGTCTTTTTTCTAGGTCTGATTTTTAGGAATTTAGGACAGATTTTAAGTTTTTTGGAATTTTGGAATTTTTAGGGTTCCTATAATTTCTCCTTAGGGTTTTTGGGGACAATCCTTCTCCTTAGGGTTTTTGGGGACAAAATATATGTCTCTTAAGAGATGAATCATCATTACTCTATAGAGTTTAGACTTTAGACATAGCTCATAGTATGATAGTACAATGATAAATAATAGGAATCGAGTCATTGACTCCCTGACCATCTAATCAATCTACCCCTTTTACAGGAAAAGGGAAACACTCTTCTTCTAGAAGCAGTAGGTGGCCATGGAGGGGGTTCAAATGAGCTTGTGGTGGAACTAGAAGCTCCAATTGCTCGAGTAGGTTACGTGGATGAGGTGGAGGCCACTTAACTTCTCAGGATTTAACAAGAAACTTACTCCATAACTTCATTGAGAATGATGATCAGAAGTGGAAAACACTCCTCATAATAATCTATGTTTTCTTGGGGCCATAAACTATTTATCATTGGTAATAATCGGAAGGAAGGAACTATCATTGGGGGGGTGAACACACTCAACATGATCACATGAATGGGAGGGATGGTATTACCACTAAAACATATAGTTAAGGTTATCCAGTGTGCATTCCGCTGTGCTAAACACCCTAGCGGGTTTTCCATCGTAGTCCCACCCATTAAAGGATTACACTCATCCCCAACACCGAACAACGCATAATTGATGGGCCTTTTTATCTTTCAAATCAACGTATTTTTCTTTAGCAGGTCGACACTTTCCATTGACTCATGACAGTTACCCAAATTATTGCGTGTCAATCAATTTGTCGCGACATTTTCAAGTATCGAAAAATATCGCTATTTTTCTTAGCGATATATCGCCGAGCTGATCGTAGTGCAATATATTGCGACACTAACGATATATCGACGATCTATGTAACTATGATAGTAAGAGCATTGGACAATTCTACATACATACTCATTTTACATTAGCTTTTACGATGCAGCCTATAGATCAATCCTCCCAAGAATATCGCTGAGCTGATTGTAGTGCAATATATTGTGACACTAACGATATATCGACGATATATGTAACTATGATAATAAGAGCATAGGACAATTCTACATACATACTCATTTTACATTAGCTGTTACGATGCAACCTATAGATCAAACCTCCCATTCTTGGGGGATAAACAGAGTGAATGAAGTTCTTAGGCTTTGGTGAAAGTGAGTTTGGCCTTTGGATAGACATAATTTTCCTTTGGAGAGAAGGGATTGATTGTGATCTTCGTGACGTTTGTTGGGATGACAAACACTAGGGAATGTCGATGTCTCAAATGGATGAAGTGCTTAAAAGGCATCCTTTCAACTCTAGCAAGTTGCTTTTTTTAATCATTTTGCATTTGCACTTTGCATTCTCATTTTCTTTTCACTATTTTTTTATATTTTCTTTGGATATTTAATTAAAGCACACCTTTTTTTGCAGTTCTTTAGTTAGCTAGCCTCCCAAGGATATAGACCTTGGAAAATCCTTTTGTGCTCTAGTACTGCCAAGGTCGTTGCTCCATTGCTAGCAAGCGACCTGTTATCACAATTCTTGTAGCAACCCAAACAATTGATCCTATTTAGGATGACAGAGAAAGATAGTTGCTAAAGTTGTGACTCTCGAGAATCCTACCCCCAAGATATTCTTTGGTTGTCACTCTAGGTAGGTTTCTCCCTTGTTTAAGCCTTCTAGATCACCTAAGGTGAAATAGACAAGCTATGGGAGGTGACCCAAGTTTAACTGAATGGCCAAACCCCTTTTTATCGCTACAGGGTATTGATGTATGATTGGACAATTTGATTGTTAAGGTACCTTGACAAATTGCTCCTAGATCCGGGAAATAGTGTTGACTCGTTGAGTTATGGTATTATGGATTGGTTAGGGTTTAGAGATATGATGAGTATGCAATCCAATTTGGCATGTAGGCTCGAATTAGAATCTAGGCAATATGAGACTAGGAAATTTTAACAAGTAAATATGGATTTTAAAGAAGACAAACCCTAGTCCTAAATGGCTTGCTCAATCAAACTTAGACTTGTTAGCACAAGCAAGACGTCAAGCATTTCTTTGTGAAAATGACCTCGAATTCTAAAGACAATTCATCTTTTGCAAATATTAGTGCTTTTGGATGGGAAAATGGACTCTATGTCAAACCGTTGTGGCTTAAGATGATTACTTGAAATACCCCAGACACAGAAGATGCCAATCACTTGGATCAAATGGCTTCCAAACCCTTATACGATTTGGTTGTATGAGAGAAAAATTTGTTTTGGTGACAAAATAGTTTCAAATATCAAGTTGTTTATGATGGTGATAGATGAAGACCCTTTTGAAGCGAATAGTGACCCCAAGCAAAATGACCCTTTTTAAACCTAATGCGATTTCATCTATTGAAAGAATAAATTCGTTTAGGATCAAACAATGATTAAATAAACTCAAAAATAAAGTTGTTTTGGTTGTTAATGATAAATCAAGCATTTCCCAAGCACACAGTGAAAATTAGGGCCAAAACGACCTCTTAACAAATGAGTGCGATCCCTCTTTTGGAAGGTAAATTCGTTTCTTTGATGAAAATGGTGCCCAAAATAAGTGGTTGGTGTCCCAATTGTGACGCCTGGGGCCAATGAAGACGCCCAAACAAGCAATGTAACTACGCCCAAGAGAAATCAACTTCCTCACATAGAAATATGATTTGCAAAAATGTAGAATTTTTATTTTTATTTATCTGTGACCAATAAAAAATCTGAGTGCATACCTGGAATTAGATGCTTGATTTGGGTTTTATCCCCATCCTTAACATTACCAATTGGATCAATGTTTCCTCCACTTCAAGTTGCTATTGAACTCCATTGAAATCTCCCTTGCAAAACCATAAGCAAATGTTTTAGTCAGACAATGAAATAACCATAATTTTACTTGAAATGTTTTGAAAAATCGATTTGATAAGAGAAGGAATGATAAGAAGAAATAACAAAAGAACAAATGGTCAAAGCAATATTTGTCTCATTAACAAAGTAACTCCCTGTCACAAGAGGGAAAGTCACCCACAACACCCTAGTTCATTCAAGACGTCAAGAGAGAAATTGTGCGCCTCCCTGCAATCACAAAAATATGACAAAATATATCTCGAATGTGGAGTATGATGATTATCCTACAATAGGAGTATGGAAGAAAGAGAAATCAAAATTGTTCCATCTAGAGACCAAATGTGCACAAGAGCAATTTTATTATCCAATCTTCCTAGAGTTAAAAGTCCCTTATAGATAAGGGGCTCGCTCTCTTTTATAGCTAAGATAGGAGCCAAATACCTAACCCACATTTTAATGGATGGTGTTATCACAAAACTTGTAGTTTCTCGACAATGATATCGTATTCAGGACGGTAGAGAAGTTGAGCAACCAAAGAGGTGAACTCAGGGAACCCTAACACCCAGATATGGATCGATTGTCACGATGGTTAGGATTCTCTTCACTTTATGCCGCTGATGAGCCAAGTGACAAAGGGGGAGACCTTGATCTAGCCCAGAAGGGAATACTTAAAGCTAAGACACCAAATCAAACTATGGCAATAGAGTACGCAAGGTGTATAGCTAAATGGAATCCTAGATTTGAGACAAGTAGCCACTAGGTGAGGGATGTTTTGGACTATGAGGGCTTAGACGATGAAAATATAATCCAAAATATTTAAGTTCAATGACTACAGAGTTATTATATGGATCTTGGATATAGGTATTAGTTTAAATGATAGATGTCACTACCCCGGGGGAATTGAAGGTGGAAAGTGATAGTACACCCGAAGTGGTGAATCAAGATGGAATTTAATCTTACTAACACTGGATTTTGTTGGCTTGATGTTAGATTTGACAGCATCTAGAAGCACAAGCCAAGCCGAAGCATAAAACCCATAAAATTGATGAATCAACCAAGGAGGGCGAATTGCCTAATCTCCAGTGCTGGGTTTTGAGTGGGAAAATGGAGTCCAATGATGATGCCTTAGAGGATCTAGGGGTTTTGAGTGATGTCCAGAAATACCCAAATGTCAAAAAATCAAAATTCTAAGTAAATTAATCCCTAGGAATTTTCCTACTCACTAAACTAGGGTTTGAGAAGTAAAACTTATGTAATGAGAATTGGATAAAAAAGAAAATGGAGGAACTTACCTGGACCACTTACTTGATGTTTGATGAAGATTACTGAAGTGATGAATACTAGGCTTGCATAGATCAAGTGGAAGAATGTTGAAGATCCCACTCCAAGTGAGGTGTCCAAAAACCCCAGGTTTGCCTTCCTTCCTGTCAAGCCATGAAAATACCAATTAGATTGGCGAGAAAATCAAGCTATTGTTGACAAGAGACAATTGATAAAATGATCATAAGATAAAGACACTCCCTGTAAAACCAAAATTTGAGAGAGAAAGAGTCAAGGTGCGTCTCCTCCACAAGTGCGCCCCTCTTCAAATTGATCTCCTTGTGAACAATAAAAAATGTTTCCAACAAAATACAGGATATATTCACCAAGATACTCCAATGCAAGTAAAAGATAGTTTCAATCAATCACCAAGAACAATAATCCACATCCACACAAGTATTTGAGTCAAAATCATTTTCTCTATTAAAAAATCTAGAGCCAAGAGTGTGTTTACAAAGGTGGAGGCATCTCTCTTAAATAGATCGAGAGTGATGTACAAATTCCAACCAACTTCATCTGACGGTTGATATTAAAAGACCATTAACGATGGAGATTACATTTTACATCTTATACATGCATCACCCAAAAAGAGGGGTCATACTTTTGCCTATAACGCCTTAGTTGGGAAATATAATAATAAAGTAAGATACAACATGATGATACATGAAAAGGGGGTTGCCTTTGGAATTTAAAGTTTCCCTAGGTGCTTTAATACAATATAATGATATGACTATGATATCCAATGTTTCCAAGGTGAAGTGCACCCCCAACAAGGAAGACGTCCTCACTATACATGTCCGAAAAATAATTGTGGACCTCATGCTGAGAAATAATGATGAAGAATGATCCATAGAGCCAAGATACATCATAATATGTCATCCCATAACATTTCCAAGCCATGAATTGGCCAAATCGGTTTCCTTGGAGTAGCCATGGTCAATTGATCATTTATAATTAATTGCCAGAAATGATTTGTAAATATTAGATATACCCATCATTCCTTTTTCTGCTGCTTGAAATAACAATTTGACTGCACCAAAAATTCCAAAACTATCAATCTAGTAATACTTGTTACTCATACCCCAAAAACGCTTTTGGTGGAAGGTCTTGAAATAATTTTTTTTAAAATTGATAAAAATTCGTTCATTTCATTAAAAATTCACCCAGTGACTGTATTGAACCAATTTTTGCATTTTTGGAGCACTGGAATGGTTTGAATGGCCTCCAAAAGTATCAAAACGTAATAATATAATAACTATAACCATATCCCTCTCGGACCTGTGTTGACCAAGTCAAATTGTGTTTGATCGGGTCAAAATAACCTAATGATGACTGAACTACAATATGATCAATCCAATGTGCAGAAAACAAGAGTATCATGATAATGGTGATAGATTAATCAAATCCAATAAAAATAAGACTTCTGTTAGAGTAAATATGTGATTTTTCATGAACTCATTTAGATATGCTCACTTACAAACTTAACCAAAATGCTATGATGGGTGAGGTGGATGAAACATGACTAGGATAGGTGAAATGACTTGTTAACCTTGACATAGTGATCTCTTAGACTAGAGTGGAAACAAAGATCCACTCAGACATATGCTAGACAAAGAACAATAGGGAGAGGAAGTGTCTCATAAATGGAATAAGTTGAGTGAGGAATGTCGATTCAACTCTAACAACTATCTACAAACTCACATCCAAGCTTGACTCAAGCTCTGTGAGGATCTTTTCTATGACCCTTGCGTTGAGTACACAAGTAACTGAAGTATAGAGATTCTAGGGGACACATAGAATTAGTTGCCCCTTACTCCATCTCACATCCCAACCCGTAGGCTCCGTGAGAAAATAATCATTACATTTCGATACATTATGGCCAATAGACATTTAGATATAGTATTTGTTCCACATATGCATCTTGGCCTTTCACATTTAATTTCATAGCCCTCTTAGATGTGCTTAAATGCACAGTTATTTGCAGTTTTAACAAGAGGCTTGCATTTCAAAAATAGATAGCATGAATCACATAAATGCATGTAATGATGGTAGTACAAATTGCTTCAAGTCTAGCTGACACAACTTAGGCAACTAGCCAACTTTAGTTCATGTCACAACACCAGCGGGTGCTCCTGGCCCAGAAGTGAATCATGGGGTCAGTTGGTGGGAATCATCTACAATTAGGACCAAACATATGGGGAAACCGACTAGAAGGGTCAAGGCTTTAGAATCCCAACTCACTTAGGCTCAAGACCCAACACCAGCAGGTTCTCCTGGCCTAAAAGGGTCAAGGCTTCGGTAAGTCTTGTCACACAACTCGATGTCGAGACACATGCCAACATGAGGTCTATCCAACATAGAGATTTGAGTGGGGGAAAGGTCTTCAATCTCACAAGTCATGGTCTGAGTCAAGGGTCAAACTCAAATATGGAAGAAACAGACAGATGGAAAACAGTAAAATGGTGATTCCAACATAGCAAAGTGGGGGTAAGTCTTCATAATGTAGGAAATACTAGTGAGCGTATAAAAACGTCTTAACTTTCAAGATCATACATCCACTCACTATGTCGTGTCTATAAAAACATAGTCATAAATAGTCACCAATCATCAGTTACTATGCCAAGTTAAAGCTAATAAGATGACCAAAACCGTTTAATATAACCCAAATACACATACATATACCTATCCAACCTTATACCTCTCTAATAAAAGTGAAAACCACTTCCAATATGTGTGGGCAAAGGAATATACCAGCTGACTAATTTGTTGAGTAAACCATGGCTACCACAAGTCCATCTAAATGGATCATCCAAGGCTATGCAATATAAAACTTCAAAAATAAAAATATATATTTATTAATAGTATGTAGATGATGGTCTTTACAATAGAATTTCTTGACTATATATAGATGACTTGAATCAGTTTTTTAAGAAGTGGCTATCCAGAAACTCACACCCCTTTAAATTATTATTTAATTTCATTTTATGTATATTTACATTTATTATTATTATTTAGTCTAGTTATTTTTTGTATAATATTGCCCTCAACTTTTAAAATGCTTTGTCCTCAAAGCAATGCAATGACGGGTGCTGCAGGATGAACATCTTTGTCTCCCATCAAGCATCTTCCTCTGGACAATTCTTCCACTTAATAATGTATTCTTCAATTGTTCGAAAACGTAATCTTCTTTCTCTGATGTCGATGACGACTTCTGGTTCTAGAACACGCTTCCCTTCGTCATCCAAGGTAGGAAGTGTCGTCTAAACAGACTTATGTTGACCCAACAATTTTTTTTAGGTTTGAAGCATGAAAAACATTGTGAATTCGACTTTTGTTTGGTAACTTCAATTCATATGCTACAGGGCTAATATTCCGTATTATTTGATATGGTCCTGTTGATGCCTGGAAAATTGCAGGTAACAATAGTTAGGGATTCTCTCCAATAAACGTTTCCAACTAGCCTGTTATTGTTTGGTATGGGGAATCCGTCTGGTTTACGGTCCCGGCTACTGTAGGTCAGGTAACAAAATAAAGGTTTTATCGGTTACGGCTCGGTCCACCGTGTATATTTTAAGTTTTTTGTGTTTAAGTATGATATGCAAGTGCCTATCTAAAAATGCAGATTGATAGAGATAACGAGGAGCAGTCACAATGTGATGCGCAGGTTCTTACCTCTCGTCTTAATTCTCTCGCATCTAAATCACACAGAGCAGGAAAACTAAAACTAACTATCTAACCTATCCTTAGGGAGCAAAATTATCATTCATCATTGAGTAATGTATTTCTATGCATGCATTAGGAATCACAGATAGCTGTTACTTATTTCAGAACACATGAACATTAATAGATAAATGAACAACAAGATAGCTTATTGTTTATGAAAAGCCTTCATTATTCACAGTGAAAGTTTCATAGAATAAACTAGAGTGCATTCATAACAAGAACATAGGTTCAAAGAGTTAGAACGATCTCACAGTTTATGGACATAAGCTGAAAACAAAATAGTTCACATGCAACAAATCCATAGCACATCATTTGAAACATTCCACCAAGCTTTCTGCAACAGGAAACTTGTAATTCTTTATTGCAAAAGGAAATAGTTCTTCTTACAACATACTCTCACAAATCTATCTGGGAAAAGGTCCTTCTCTTCATCTAACTCTCCTATATTTATACAAAAAGGCAAAACTTTTGGGCTGCCCCCAAATGACTTTTGGGCTTCCCCAACTTTTCAATCCCCAAAACTTTGTTTTGTAGCGAGTGCTCATAAATTATACAATATATTACATTTAAAATAAAATTAATAGAACACTTTTATGAAGAGGGCCCTGCTTGGTCATTAATGAACTTTTTCCACGTCTGGGCCTCTGCTGCTATGCCTTCAAAATCCGATGGTTCAAGAAAACGGATGTTTATCTCATACTTGGCAGCCTGATTCTTAACCACTTCTATTCTTGCTAGACTTAAGTGTAGCTGATCTTCAAGTAAATGGATGCTGATTGTTGCATGAGCTACTGCATTCTTCAGGATCTATTCGTCTAGATCCTTGACTTGTTGGATCTTCTACTCATCTTCCTAGTACTTGCTCTGCAGTTGTTCTATGAACAACTCATGTTCTGGTATCGCATCCAGTCTTTGTTCTGCAGCAACTTGGCATCTGTTGTGTGTGACCAGCACCCTTCTGCAGTATTTAGCACAGGGTCCTCTCGTCTTCTTCACAGTCTTCTTGAATTCCTTCGCAGTATTTATTGCAAATGTCGTAATCCTGCTTTAAACTATGTCGATCCTTAGCTGGCAGCTCTGTAGGGATTTCTTCATTTGTTTCTATCCATACTATTCTTCCTGTCAGAATCTTCAGGATCTCTTGAGATCTGTTTACAAAATATGAAGTGGTGTCCAATATTTCTTCCAACCTGCTATCTATCTGTAAGATTTTACATCTTTCTTCTTCAATACTCATTTGCAGTTGGTGAATTCTTCTTCGTTGAGCTAGGACATTCTTCTTCAAAGGCTGGACATCTGTCTTTTGTTCACTGGCATCTTTCAGTGATGCTGTCAATGAAGCAATCTGTCCCTCAAAACTTGCTACTTGCACTTGATATTGCTTTTCTCTTTCTTCTATGGTGGCCTTCTGTGCCTCCAACTCAGCGATTTTGCTGTGTAGCTGGTCCTTTTTTGCACTCAGAGTTTCATAGGATGCCTTGAGGGCATTTTTCTTTGTCTTCAACACTTGATATTCTAGCTGTAGCCTCTGTAATTCTGCTAAGCTGTTTTGAGCATCTTTTTCTATTCTCTCCACGGAAACTTCTAAGGTCATCTTGTTTGCCTGCAGATTTTGAAGTTTTGCCTTTGAAGTCCTTACTTCATCTTTCATGTCCTCAAATTTCCTCTTCAGCTTATAACCTTCATCTCTCTCTTTCTTTAGCGTTTCTTTTAGTTGAGCTGCATTCTTTCTTCATTGCTCCAGATCCGTCATCAGTCTATCTACATTATCTTCAGTGGATTGGGTTAATGCCACCCCAGCTTTTGTTGTTAATCTCGGATTTGCATCTGTTCCATACACCAAAGTTTTATCAGTTATCATCTTACTTGATTGTCCTCCTGTTTCAACCTTTTTCTCGGTTCTTTTGACAATCCTCTTCTTCTGCTTGTCATAGAAGATAGTGCTGAAATCAGGGACCTCTCCTTCTTTTTGCATAAAAGGTATCAAATTCAATCTAGAAAAAGCAACTTGTTCTTGAGTGCTGCCAGAAGTTGCGGTAGGCTCCTGAAGATCAAGATTATCTTGTCCAAGCCCTTGATCTGTATGATCAAGTGCCCCTTGTGCATCCATCTGTTCAATAATTTGTGTATTCGAAATGAACATTATCCTCTTTGCAATGCTCTGCAACCTTATTTCGGGAGTCATTCCTGTGGAAGTTTATCTCACCAAAATGAAAATTCTCCAGCTCCTGTACAAATTCTGCAATTTGTTTGACTTTTGTAAATTTATAACTCCCTAACCAGAAAGGTATGGCAGGATAAGCTGCCTTCTTATGTTCAAACAAGAAGCTTCCTACACCATCAAGATATACCTGCCTAACTGCTTCTTTATGTATTACATAATCAGTGGCATATTTAGGGAGTAGAGAAGGTGTCCTAGACCCACCATACATTCTGATGTACATTCCCTCTTCAGTCAAATAGTAACTCCCATGTTCTTCAATGACTTTGAATGCCTCTTCGGACATGCAGTTGCATTTTGTCAGGAAAATCAAAGTGTACAAAGGCATAATAAAATGTTAACATATCTTTTTGTAGTGGCTATAGTATTTGTGTGCCCAAAATAGTTTGTATGCAGTGTATACAGGGGTCCTGTCCCTATCCCAATTACACCTCAAGGCTGGAAATGACTGGGTACATAATATGCAGTCCACTAAGATAGAGCTCATGTAGAACTCTGACTTCTTCTGTGACACCCCTCCCAAAGCTGAAGATATGCATGTTAAGAGGCTATTGGACACTATGTTTTCCCAATTGAATATGGTCTTGAGTGGCCACATAAAAAATAATGGGTATCCATCCCAATTTAAAGCTTTTACCATGAGCTCTCCCAAAAACTCTATTTAGCATCAATGCTATAAATCTATAAGGGGTCCGGAGAGTGGCTGTATCATATTCTCCTGATGGCTTGGTTCGAAAGTTCTTCCCTGGTATCATCATTCTGTTAACGGTTTCCACCAGGTCCAAATTTGTCTCCTTCAACCAACTCTCAGTTAAGTAGATTTGAGCAGGAGGCAAGTGATATGCCAGTGAGACATAAGCAGGACTGTATGCAGCATAGCCTTGTTTGGCAGTATTTGCTAACATCATCGTGGTCACATCTGCCCTAGGCAGAATCCAACCGATAACCTCTGAGCATGGGAACAACTCAAGTCTCGTGGCTACTTTCATAAGAGCCGATTTCTCAATGTTGGCATATATAGTTAGCTCTTCGAATCCTGCATTAGGGACATCCTTATTTGTAATCATCCGGTATATCTCACCCCATTTGTAATCTGGTTCTACCCCGGTGGTAGCTCTGGTATCTTCGTAGATGTATTCCACCTTGGTAATGATTTCCACATCTGGCTCTCCTTCAGCAACAGGAGCCTTCTTCTTTTGTCTTTTAGACATATCTTCTTTGAAAAAGTTACCCTGTCACAAAACAAGCATGTTCTTAGACTGTTGGAGCTTTGAGTTGGTGTTTTAAGAATGAAGAAAAACTGCATCAAGCCACTTACCTCTTCCATATGCATTCTTAACAATTAAACTATCAGAATATTAATGCATAATAGAAAAATAACAAGGCAAAAGGAAATTCTCCAAACTAGGTAAAAAACTTCTAAGTCCGTCTACAACTAAAACATGACCCCGATAGAGAACCTATCATTAAATTCAGACTGCAATCAAAATACTCTAACTCTTCAATCCCAAGAACCACACTATCGATTGTAATTAAAAAAATGCGGAAATCCCAGTTCGACCAAAATGTTGAAAAACCCCCTCGCCGTTCCATGAAACTAGGGTAAGCACCTACGAAAAATGAAACCCCCCCCGGACGGCCATAAACAATCCCACAAAAGTCGGTGCAGACAGTGTAACGCTTGTCTGCACCAACTACCTAAACTTTCGGACCGGGATCGAGCTTCCATAATGGCTCAAAACAGGCTTAAGAAAAATCCCCCACCGCCAAAATTGTCAAACTAACTGATACCTCACGCCACAACGGTAAAAATTCATTCTAGACGGCTAACTACACAACTGCGGGAAAGCCTAACTAGGGGAAGACCCTAGATCCCAAAACAACCAATAAAATCAAGAGAAAGAGAAACCATGTTTGGCCTACCTGGCAAGCAAACTATGCAGCGATGAGACGACCCAAGAAATTTCCACAAAAGCAAAAGGGAAAGCCTAACTAGGGGAAGACCCTAGATCCCAAAACAACCAATAAAATCAAGAGAAAGAGAAACCATGGTTGGCCTACCTGGCAAGCAAACTATGCAGCGATGAGACGACCCAAGAATTTTCCACGAAAGCAAACCAATCCAACGAACTTCGGACAGCTGGGCACGGAGGTACAGTTCGATCAGCGAGGACGGAGCAAACACGATTTTTCACAATGGTAAAAATAAAATAATACCCTGCCCCAATATATAGACCCTCCGGTGAAAAAGACAGCGGGAAAAACCTCAATCGGTGGTGGAAACCACTATGGCATCGGACGATTAGTTCGCTAAGGAGCCGCAACGGTGGAAGACATTCAGACTACGGCTTCTGCGATCAAATGAAACTTCGGCGATCGAAAGTTATAAAGACTACGTATCGACGCCTCAAGACAGAAGATAATCCGCAATATCGGGGAGACAAAGCTGAAAGTTTCTGCAATATTGGCGGTATAAAGCACTAAATGCCGCCGAAGTCACGTATCGGATATCAGAACCACTACTGTGTCGGAACTTTAAAACACTAATCATCGGCGAGATAGTTCACTACGCAGCTGCAACGGCAGGAGACAAATTGACTATGGGTTCCGTGATAATAGAAAATCATTGGCGATAGGAAGAACTAAGGACTACGGATCGACGAGTTTAAAACTAAGCATCCCCGCAGTATCGGTAAGGCAGCGGATCAAGCCTCCGATTAGTGACAAAAATCATTCCGATCGTGATAAAATCAAATCATCGAAAAAATAAACCGTTAAGTGTTCAAAGACTCTCGGCTGGGCAGCAATAAAATTAGTTCGTTTAACCTCCGAAACAGCGGTGGCATAAAGAACTAAAGTTCCGACTCAAACTTCAAATGACCTCCGATAGTGATAAAACAAAATCATCAAGAGAGCAAATGTTAAAAATAAACAACTTCATAATCAAAAGCTTTTAGCTAGACAAAGGCCAATTTAGATCATCCAACTTCCGAAACAGAGGAAATAATTGATCTCAATTCAAACTTAAGAAAATCCGAATTTGTAACAGAGGAAAACAAAGTTCAGGAAACCAAATAATCCTAGGCAAGATAGAATCAAAAGGAGGGTCCAAAATTTTTAAAAAATTTGGGAAAATAGTTGCAGTTGCAACAGGTCCATAAAATTTTGTGCTTAGTTTATTCTTTCCTTGTTGCTTAAGTGACAATTTCTTGTATGGATGAAGTCTTATAATACCCAGTCTGCTAATTCAAATTCCCTTTTTGTTCTATGTTGATCTGCTTGCTGCTTCATACGATTATGTGCCATGGTTAAATTATCCTTGAGTATTTGCATTACTCTCTGATTTTCTTCAAGTTGCCTTTATACCGTTGGAACTTTTGCATCACTTTGAACGATTTCCTTCCATCGTGGAGGCTCATACCCATACAATGCTTGAAAGGGTGTCATTTTGGCTGACGTATGATAGGTGGAGTTACACACCATTCTGCAAGATGTAACCACTGTAACCATTTGTTTTGTTTGTCAGCGACGAAACTATGAAGATAGGATTCCAAACATTTGTTGACAACTTCCATTTGTCCATCTGTTTGGGGATGATAGGCTAAGCTCATGTTAAGATTGATCCCAATTTGTTTGCATAATTCCTTCCAAAAATTGCTTGCGAATTTGGCATCTCTATTGCTAACGATGACTTTTGGAAATCCATGTAATTTGTAAATATTTTTACAGAATGTTTCAGCGATTTGCCTTGTAGAGTCATTTTTCTTTATACCCATAAAATGTGCATACTTCGTTAGTCAGTCTACTACCACTAAGATTTTATCCTTTCCTTCAGATAAGGGCAATCCTTCGATGAAATCCATGTAAATTTCCTCCCACTTTTGGTTTGGAATGTGTAGTGGGTGGTGTAGCCCAGGTGTCATGACATTCTTGATTTTGTTTCTTTGACATGTGTCACACTCTGTTACGTACTTTTGAATGTCTTTATACATTCCCTACCAAAAAAATGATTGCCTTGTGTTGTCACCAACCTTGTAGTTGCCTATGTATGATGGATCCAGGATGGATGGTAGAGGGGTAAGCAACTAAGGAGGTGGAACCAAGACTGCCTAGACTCCCAAATGGATGGTTGTCATGCCAATCAAGGTAGTCTTCGCTTTATGTTATCTAAGTCCAAGACAACAAAGGGGGAGACCCAGATTTACTCCCGACTTAGAGATCAGACCTAGACACCAGATCAGATCATGTATGGCTTGAGGTACGTAAGGTGTAAGGTAATTGGAAACTCTAGATCTATGGAAGATGATACTAAGTGGACTAGGGATTTGGATGAGGGTTGATCCAAAGTGACCTATAGTGGTAATACTGAGATCTAGGGTTGAGGTACTAGCAACTGATGAAGATAATTGCTGCCTTGGGAAACGTAACCGAGGCAAGGTGAGTAAGGACAGAGTTGGGATTCTCTCTAGTACCAAAGGGATAGACTCAATGAGAGATATGACAATGTCAGATTACCTAAGTCATCTAGGAGCAGTCAATTTTCAGGGGAAAAAAGGTCAAAAGAGGGCTAGCGCTATGCTTGGATATCAGTGCCTGTTGAGCCTTGGGTAATGGAATCAGTATTTGCACAGCGTTGAAGTGAACCCACCTGGGATATGCCTTGATCTATGGACCCAGAAAAGTGTTTGGCCTGGAAGATTTAGTTTACAGGGAAACCAACAGAAGGAGGGCTAGCGCTAGGGTTTGGAAAGGCAGATCTGCAGATCTAGGACAACCAGGAGACTATCAACTTAGCGTTGGAGTGGAGATGAGATCAGAATGGCCTGATCTACAAACCCAAGTTAGAAAATTTCAGGAAAAATCAGATCTGGAAAAGTCAAAATCTGATGAGGGATACTAGGAGGCTGAAAGTTAGTTTTTTAGATCTAAGGCTACCTAGATGGAACTAGCTTAGCGTTGGGGTGTTCCGGAGTGAGGAAGACCTGATCTACAAACTTAAGTGATTAATTTCCAGAAAAAGTCAAATCTTGAAAAGTCAACATTTCAGTAGGGGCGCTAGGGTTTGAGCAGTCATAAAGTCAGATACAGGGCAAACCACTCACAATTTGGACAGCATTGAGGAGGATTTGGTGAGAGGGATGCCTGATCTACAAAACCCAGAAATGGTTTGTGCAAAGATTAAGCGGTTCGCCGATTAAGTATTTTTTTGGATTTTTATTATTTAGGAGTTTTTCAGAAAATTTGAAGAAAAGCAGGTACAATGGATTGAGATCTAAAAGAGAAGAGACTTACCTGTAGATCTTACCTAAAAATGCTTGTAGATGGCTTGCTGATGATGATCCACGCCATCCCGTTCAATTTTGGAAGATCTGAGTTAGTTCTAGGACCAACATTATGCTCCAAGTGACCAATGCGCCCCCCTATCTTGCACAAGCAAACATCAACAATATCAGATTTGCTATATCATGAAAGAAAAGCTAGATCTACAGAAAAGTAACAAGATGTAATCATAGATCACAATGAAGCTAATGAAAACCCCCTGATACAAGACGAAGACAATCCGAGCAAGTTGAGCCCCCCCTGCAAAAACGCTCCAGCTGAAAATGCTCTCCTGTAGACAAAACAATGATCCCAAAAAAGGATATAGATCTCACACAATATTCCGAATGCTAGGAAGCAAGAGAATTTTCAATCACCATCGAAGAACATCAGATGCAAAGTAGATCCATAAAATATCCACAAAAAAATCTTTATATTATTTAAATTCAAGAGCCAAAGACCCCTTACAAATGAGAAGCTCACTCCTTTAAATAGGAACGGGAGAACCAAAATCCTAACCAATTTCAAAACGAGTGGCTAAGATTAAAAGATAAAATGTTCTAATCAATGGTTGAGATGAGCTCAACATACAATACATGGATAATATAACCATAAAGTACCAAAGTGGACTAAATCACCCATAAAGAGGGTACCCCACTCAACAAGAAATAAATGAAGCACATGGTGGGTCCATGGAGTGTTGACTAACTCCCTCTGTGTGCCCCATGGCACAATAAAATAATATAAAATTTTAATTTTTTGACTTTGAGCCTCCTTGAGGAAATCATGAGCCTCCGAAAAGGTCCAGAAAATAATATAAAAATGCCCCAAAAAATAGGTGTGGGCCCAATCAGGTGCTGCAACAGTTGGAGAAGGTGCAGAGGACATCACTCTCATCATCATGACTCATCCCATGTCATTTCCTTGCCTCAGTAGCCCAAATCGATTTCTTCAATAGCCATTTAATCATTTTTTAATCCACCTCGAGAAATGTGAACCTGCCAAAACAACCTCCTAGGGTGCCTGCGTTCTCAAACTGAGCCCGCCAGGCTCTCTGGGATGGGGGTGCTATGGTACAATCAAGTGGCTGCTCCCCCAATGCCCCATACAGCGCCCTAGGAGATCCAATAAAAACATCTCCCTGGATAGATGCATCATCTTGTGAAGCAAAACTGCATCCAGAGAGTAAAATGAGGCTGACCATCTTTGAAAGTGCCTGGAACTGAAAACAAACTATCTCACTAGACTCAGAGAGCCCAAATCCATCTAGGGTGTATACTCATACCCCTCTCAGGTCTCTACCTGATCATCAACCATATCCAATAGACAATATAACCATCTGTAAATGACTAGATACCAATAATATAACTTAGACTATCATCCATCTGCTACAAGTGTTATAAGGCTAAGACATGCTCTACAACTCATTTAAGCAACAATCACAAGTAGCAGTCATTTCACTGGCGGTACATCAACCAAATACATATATAGGGTTTTATTTATTATTACTCAGACCAGACTTTCAGGACTATACTCACTTCATAGTTGTAGTCAATTTGCTAGTGAAGGGTGAAGGCTGGAATTGACAAGGCTAGGGCAAAGGATGACTTCCTACTTAACATCATGACACTTTGGATATGGAAAGGAAAAACTCACTATAACCATATGCCGAACAAACAACAACACAAGGAATGGCAGTGCCTCACTGTTGCCCACCTATTTCGACTAGGTGGCAACTCCATGTACATGAAGTGTACATAATTATACCTTGGAAAAATCTGAGGATTTTTCACTTCTGCAGGGC
>LPNX010446689.1:85969-344090 GCA_001517045.1 Pseudotsuga menziesii
ACAAATGGTTGAGTTGTTCAGAGAGTGCTTATTCAACTTAGGCATCATGTCTACATCAGGTTTGATCCAGTTTCATTAGGATCATCAATTTTATTTCCATGGCCTTTTTGGCCTACATGTCCTTTTGGGTACTTCCCCAGTGCTTAAAAGCACAACTAACTGCAACTTTCATCCAAGACATATTCAAATTTATAAGGTCAGCAATATTTGGATATAGCATATATTTAACCATTGCTTTTTGGACCTTTTCTTATACCCTTCAAGGAGTATTTTAGCATTTCATTGCTCTTGCCCTTTTTGCACATATGTTAAGAAACACAGTTTTAGCATTTTCATTTTCCATGGGCGCATATAAACATTTCCAATACAGGCAGTACATGAGCTTTCAGTTTTAGCCAACAACATCTCAAGTGACCAGGGGGAGTTCCGCATAGTGCCAAACATCGGGACAACCGACCAGAATGATTTAGGCATACAATCCAACTCACCAAAGGCAAGTTCTGTCACCAACTCAGAGCCGAGACACAATATAAACAGGGAGGTTTGTCCAACAAAGGTTCTAGCAGGGAAAGGTCCTTTATGCCACAAGTCAAGTAGTAAGTCGGGTTAAAAACAAAACTGGAAGGTAATGGATGGGTGGAGACAGTGAAAGATGAAGCCAACACTGGAAAGCCA
Source organism: Pseudotsuga menziesii (assembly GCA_001517045.1). Lineage (NCBI taxonomy): Eukaryota > Viridiplantae > Streptophyta > Pinopsida > Pinales > Pinaceae > Pseudotsuga > Pseudotsuga menziesii. The sequence continues at coordinate 86,645 of LPNX010446689.1, forward strand.
AAACAATGGTGGGAATGACTACCTCTTTTCTCCCTAAGGAGGGTAAAACCAATGAGTATAGATCAGGAACTTCCAAGTCTAAGTAGGGACATCAATACATAATGCAAATACAACCAAGTCCATATAATTATGACTGCCAGATCATGACACTATATGTTAATACATGTCACAACGATGAATATAAGAGCAATGATAACCATAACACAATATAATACAAGCTGAGTCATAATCATGCATATAATCCATTTGAACCATCATCTGTCCAATGAGAAAGTGCTGATATAAAACTGGGCATCAATAACTGCTCTGTAATGACTAAATGGTTACATCAGTCCTCAAATCTGAGTGTCCTGAGACTCAGTCTTGACATGGGAGAGTACAATAGTCCACAAATAAAATAATGATCCGTCAAAACTGCTCATCTCAGCATCTCATATGTAAGAGATCTGGCTGGAAAATGTACTGTATCTGAAAAATAGAATATGGTAGCTCGGCTACTATATATGTGATAACACCTTGTATTTTAGTAAGTTTTGAAAAAATCTACGTGTCATGGGACTCCCTTAAAACCTTAGTTTTAAACTTAGATGTTGGGCCTAAATAGATCTTGAAGTTCCTGTATTCGTTGATTGGGGAGGATTCCTCTTGGAGTAGTTTTTGTCGAAGCTAATTAGAGCGAATCGTTTAAACTTGTTCTCGATGATCTTGGCCTTACGTCTTGCCTTCTCCATGGTAGAAGTGTTATGTAATTGTAACTAATCTCGAATGTGCGGTTTTAGTCCATGTATGTATGTTTGTAGATGTTGGTCATCAGTTAGTTCTAGAACTCGAGTTGCCAAAGCTTTGTATTCACATGTGTACTCATCTACATTGCCTTTTTGCTGCAATCTGGTGATCTTGGCAAAGAAGTTTTTCTCGATTACGCCTTGAAACCTCTTAAGAAGATCGTTTTTAAATTTATTGCAACTAAAGGAACAGACTCGGGTTGTCGTTTTTTGCCGCATGTACCAATTGTGTGCATTCCCCTCCAATTGCATGGCGGCGTATTTAATCTTCTCGCTCTCGTAAGGTATGTTATGGATGTCAAAGTATTCTTTTGCTTTATTGATCGATGCGATGCATTGCTTTTCGTCACCATCAAATTTGGGCAATTCTAGATTCACCCTTATCTAGTACCCATGTGTTTGGGGAATTGATATTGACAGAATGATAAAGAAAGGAACTTCATGGGGTGGCGTTGTGTCGTGTTGTCTTGGTGTTTTAGGCGTACTTGGAGGAGGTGTATTGAAGGGGTCTAGAGGTGGATTATGGATAGGTGGGGGAAATGAAGTGTGCGGCGGTAATCTGGCTAAGATACTGTCGAGACTGTCTTGAATTTTCTTTTGATATGCCTTCAACGTAGTGATGCCTTGATCTCTCCCTGCCTTGAGTCCTGTGATTGTAGATGTTAATGTGCTGTTATTTTTCTCGACTTTCTCCTTGAGCTCTGCATGCTTTTTGTTGATTTTTTGGTCCAATTGGTCCAATCTCGCGTTGACATCTCCCATTTTGGTGATTACTGGAATTTTCTCTTTCCTGCTGTTCGTTCCCAACCAGCCACGTTTTTTTTAAATAGATTATAAGAATATTATTATTATATATATTTTTAAATTATATAATTAATAGTAATAATAAAACTATTTTATTATTATTAAATTATTTACTAATTTTCTTTTTGTGGCCTGTCTAGGTTAGCGTGAGAGGATGGGCATGTGGGTGTGGAGAGCCGCAATGGCTGAAGCATGCAGAGGGTGTTAATGGAAGCAATGGGAGCAGGCGAGGGTTAGGTGGGGAGCGATGTAAGCAGGCGGGAGAGCTGCAGCTTGGAGTATGGCGGGTGGTGTTGGATGGGAGGAGAGTGCAACAATGGGGAGTGATGGGAGTAGGTGGCTGCGTGAAGGAGAGCGGGTAGCTAGATGTGGGGGAGCGGGAGCGTAGGACAAGCAAGAGTTGGAGGTCGGGGGTGGTGGACAGAGCGCTGAGTAGGGGTGGGCGAGGGCTGCGGGAGGAAGTGGTGGAGGTGGGATCTGCGCCGGGGTGGCGAGGGGCGGGGGGAGGAAGGCATGGTAGCGTGGGGGATACAAGANTGCGTAGAGAGAGAGCCTACGCAGTTGGGAGAACTAGGTGCAGGGGTTGGGCGTGCAGGAGTGTGCTGGGCGGTGCGAGCGAGGAGATAGGATGGAGTGGCAAAGATGGGAGGATGCAACGGTAGAGGGCGTGGAGGAAGGATGTGGTGAAGTGCAGAGAGGGAGGTGTAAGCAGAGTGAGGAGGGACGAGGGAAGGGACGCGAAAAAGAACAACGCGAGGGGAGTGAGAGGTGGCAACGAAGGTAGACGAGGAGAGGAGAGGATGAAGCGATGGGAATGGAGATGGATGGATCTGTGGAAGGTGCCGAGGAGCGGCATGGCTTTGATACCACTGAAACATAGAATTTCGAAAATAAAAATATATATCTTTTAATAATATGTAGATGATTGTCTTTACAATAGAATTTCCCGACTATATATATATGACTTGAATCGGGTCTTTAAGAAGTGACTATTCTGAAAGTCACATCCCTTTAAATTATTATTTAATTTCATTCTATGTATATTTAGATTTATCATTATTATTTAATCTAAGTCATGTCATGAGATACCATTGCTGATCAAAAGAAATGGCTTTGGCTAGCTATATCACCAATGATCACTAAAAAAATATGCTCAACACATCTGGGACTTGCACTGACTGGAAGAAAAATTTAGTCTGCTGCATCATGGTAGCTCCAGCTACAATGTATGTGATAACAAATGGTTGAGATTAAAAGATAAAGTATAGAAGATCAACTCTTGAGATTTAATCTCTGACTAATACATGGATCAAGCTGGAAATAAACTAATTTAATGAGGTGGGTGAATTACATCATACACCCAATGATACAAGTCATAAGATATAACAATGATACAACATATGTCACCTTAGGGGGCTCAATTCAACCCTAGGGAAATATTATAAAACTTTACATTGACATTTGCTATGATACATAACTTATCAATAGAGAAAGTCACCCTCTTAAGGAAAAGGGCGACCCTAAGGGGGAAATGAAGCATATGATGATAACACATGACAAAATGCCATGAGAATTGTCCAATTTTCTATAGGGAGTCATGCCAACACAACCTAAGTCACATCTTTCCATTCACTTGTCCCATGCTAAACATCTCAAAGAATTAATTTAATTTTTCAGCTAGTAATCTTTGTAAGTCTTCAAAATGCCCATAATTGCCTCTTCCTTTTCCTGAATTGATAATCTGATTGCACAGATGGATCTGTAAGCATCAAATCAACTAGGATCGACTCATACACCCTTGGTCAATTTGTCATAGTCTTTGTGAAGCAATCTCCATATTTTTAATTAAAACGGCTTAATAATTTTTCATTGATTTTATAAAAATTAAGCAAGCAATTTTATCACCATTTGAAGCATGGAGTTGTTAAATTGAACTTTGACCATGTCAAAAATTGAAATTGTGCATATAAATCAAGAATGTTGTAGGCAAGAGGTGTTAATCCTTATCATAGTTAATCATTGGAGACCGACTAAATGCTAAGTTATGCACTTGATATGGTGATCAAAGCAAAACAATAATAACAAGACAATAACTAGGAGAAATAGTAAGAGTATAAGACGGTTCTATATTCATGCACATTTTTACGTTAGTTGTGACAATGCAAACGATAGATCAATCTTACCTCTCTATGGTGGAAAGAGGAGTGAATAAGATTTCAAGGCTTTGGTGAAAGTGAGTTGACTATTGGATAGACATAATTTTCCTTTGGAGAGAAGGGATTGGTAAGGGGACTCTATGACATAGGTTGGGATGATGAACACTAGGGAATGGTGGTGTCTCACATATGGATAGAGTGCTTAGAAGGCCCCTTTTGACTCTAGCAAGTTCCCCACATTTCAATTCTTTTGCATTTTCTTTTTCTTTTCATTTTTCTCATTTTTTACTTTTTTCACTCTTTCACTTTTGATTTTTCGTTGAAGCACACTTTCTTTTTGCCATTCTTTAGTTAGCCGGGTTCCAAAGGGTATTGCTTCTTGAACAAGCTTTTTGGGCCCTAGTACTTTGGTTGTTGCCTCGTTGCCAGTGAGCGTCCATAGCCTCAGCGGAATCGCCTCAGCAGTATTTTTTACAGACAAGTAGACGTAAGATCATCAAAAGATGCTCTCATATACTCCTTTGCCCACTAACCAATTTTAAGGATGGATGCTTGCATACACTTCCGGTGACTAGACAAACTTAATTGCACTCAAAATCCTGAGCTACAAGGTGAGAGAGATTGATAGGACCGCAGGAAAAGCCACACACTCCAGAGCCGAGACGCAGGAAACAAGGAGGTCACCCAAGCAAAGAGGTCATAGAGGGGAAAGTCCCCAGGTCAATTAGTCATGTCCAAGTCTAGGGAATCAAACAAAGGTGGATGGGATGGAATATTGAGGGAAAAGGCTAAGCAGGGGAGACCAAGAGCGGGAAACTGGTCTAAAACCAAGGTAGTGCATATATATAAAACTAATAAACTATTCCCCTACATCACTCATAACATGTCCTACTAGCAACCAAATACAAGATACTGATCACTATTGAAAAAGCAAAGTCTAGCATAGTCATGCATGCAATACCTCTTCCATTTACCTACTCAAAAACTGTTGCTCCATCTGAAATCGACCTATATTGTCACTGCTACATTTGCATGGCAAGGAAAGAGTGCATCCAGCTAACTGCTTTACTCTAGTGAACTAAGGTTTGAAAATGTCCAACAAGGGATGTCATGAAGAGGGCTCAAAGTGACTAGGGTGGCCCCACAACTGCTGCCCCTGAATAATTCAACTGTTGATAATAATATCTGATCATCCACCAATGATAAGCTTTCGTATGCTCATCCATCTCAAGTGTAAGGACTAGACTCGAAACTAACATTTGGTTTTCAAAATAAGTAGTAGTTCCTAGCTACTAGGAATTTGATAACATGTCCATAGCCTCTACGGAGTCGCCATAGCATTTTCATATTACGAACAAGTAGGCAAAATATCATCCAAGGAAGCACATTGACTCCATTTTCCACTAGCTAATTTCAAGGATGGGAGGACTTGTTTCAAGTCTAGGGGATACACTTTCGGTGACTAGGCCAACCTAACTGCACTCAAACATCTTGAGCTACAAGACGAGAAAGATCAATAGGATTGAAGACAAAGCCACTCACTCTAGAGCCGAGACATAAGAACAACATGGAGATCACCCAAGCAAAGAAATCAGAGGGGAAAGTCCTTAGGTTAATCAGTCATGACTCATGTCCAAGTCAAGGGATTCAAAGCAAGGTGGATGAGATAATGTGGAAAAAGGCCAAGAACGGAACCAAGACTGAGATAACTGATCTTTGCATTACATCCTCAACTAACCCAAGATAGAGTATCTATATGAACTTATCAACTATACACCTACATCACTCAACGTACATGTCTAATATTGGTTTAGCCCTTGGAGTAATTGCATGAGCATCTTTGATGATTGAATGATATATTATTCATTAATAGCACTTGGTTTTGATATGATGGCACAAGGCTATTTAGAACGAAGTAACTTGTGTCTTTGGAAACCACTTTAAATAATAAATTTTTAAATTTATAATATTTTATATAAATGATATGATATATCATAGGCCTTAAATATTATTAAAATGCAAAATATATGTATGTTATAACTTCAAGGATTATACTATAGATTTATCATTTTTATATTATATTTTATTATACTTTTTTCAACTATTTTTTTAATATATATTATTGATGCTCCCAACCTGTCATTTCCTGTAAATTTGGGCAAAACTTCTAGGCATACTGGATACTTGTATCCCTGTTCACAACACTGTTGTGTTGCAAAAACACATGGAGTATAGATTTCTACATGTTCATGATTGCTTTTAAGTTTTATAACCCTGAATACTCCTAGGTTTGGAATTGTCCTCCATGCAAACACATCCTCGACCCTTGGTGTGGATCATATATGTATGTATGGATGCTACTGTATCTTTGTACATTTCATTCATACTATGCTCAGCAGCAGGTCCGTACCAGATCTCTCCCTGAGAGACGGACTAGATCCTCTAGACCTCAACATCATGCACACTGTTCCCGACGACAAATGTGGGCAGTCGACATCCTCATTGGGCCAGCAGACTTTATTGAACTTCTCTCAGTTTTCTTCATTCAACCTCTGATGTTAGGAGTACTAGACCTTCCTTGATCCTATTCGCTCCGGGTTCTTCTCCGCCAGAGCATCTCTGCCCCATTGCGGGGTTTTGGATTTTTGGCTACGGTCGGAGCTCTCTCATACTTCAGCCGTGTTGATTTTTCTGAGCAACATCGAGAGCCATTCTCTTAAGAGAATGGGGCCACTTGGTCCGGGACCATGGTGAAGACTCAACCCAGTGTTGAGTGATCATTCAGTTGAATGGTAGATATCTGGTCTAGGACCATAATATAGACCCAGCGCTACCCTGGGTAGACTCAACCTAGTGTTGAGTGACCATTCTGTTGAATGGTAGACATTTGGTCTAGGACCACGATGTGGACCAGTCTAGTACTAGTAGACTCAACTTAGTTCTGAGTAGCCATTCTCTGGGAGAATGGAGGGCGCTTGGTCTGTTACCAAGTATTTGACCTAGGGTCAAATTATGCCGCCCATGGCCAAGGCACCTGGTTTGTGTACTTCTCCAAGGCTTTGTGTACTTCTCCAAGGCTTAGCTACCCTTGGTTAAGTTAACCTATTACAAGATCTAGGTGTCACACAGAGTGTGAGATAAAAGCATTAGTAACTCTCTTTGTTTATGATGATGTACTTTTGGAATCAAAAGGACCACAGGTAATGACCACAATGGGCACTTAAAAAAGGCTAAAAGGTAAAGTAAAAAGTACATAAGTATTTTTGGACCACAGGAAAAGGACCACAGGTGAAAATAAAAAATACATAAGTATTTTTTGGACCACAGGGGCACTTGGAAAAAGGCTAAAGTCAAAAGTCAAAAAATAAATAAGGACTTGTGGACCACAGGTGAAAGTCAAAAATAAATAAGGACTTTTGGTAAAAGTCAAAAATAAATAAAAAAGCTTTTTGGTAAGAAGGTAAAAGCGAAATTAGGAAAAGATTAAAATATTATTATTTTATCTTTCCTAATTTTGGCCCAGTTATAGGTGAATGAAGATTATAAAAGAAGATCAAGTCTTCTCATTACACACACTTGCTCTCACAGGTACAGTTGCTCAAGGTTGAAGAAAGGAGATTCCGTGATTGTGCCCTAGCATGGATGGGTCTAGCTAGGGCATTATCATCCTCCATTGAAGACAAACCCTAAGCTAGGGTTTCTTGTCTTTTCTGTCTTAAGGGTTTTACGAAACCCTCATCTTCAGTCAAGTTTAGATCTAGGGCAACGATCTTCAGATCTGGGCAGCCAAGTTCAAATCTAGGGCAGCCACCTTCAAATCTTTAGATCTGGGCAACCGAGTTCAGATCTAGAGCAGCCACCTTCATATCTTCAGATCTAGGGCAGCCATCTTCAGATCTGGGCAGCCAAGTTTAGATCTACGGCAGCCACCTTCAGATCTTCAGATCCAAGCAACCATTCTCCAAATCTGGGAAGCCACCTTCTTTACGAGCAGTCTTCTTTCCAATTTCGGATAGATCTGATATTTTTGGGCAGATTTGATATTTTTGGACTTTTGGACAGATCTGATATGTTTGGACAGATCTGATATTTTTGGGCAGATATTTTTTAGCAGATTGTTGTTTTGGACAGTACTGATCTTTTCCAGTCATATCTGGAAATTTCAGTTACTAGGGTTTGAAACCCTTGTTCTGATTTTCACTGAGAAAATTTACTGTAAACTGTGGTTAAACCCAGATTGGGGTTTGAGGAACTTTTTGAAGAATTTCCAAGTCATCTCATTTACAAGATGAGCTACTAATGCTTTTTGGGGTTTTTGTCCTTTGAAGGTCTCCCCAGTGAAAAACTCTTGTGTCTATTGTGCTGATGTGATGAATGTGTTTTTACTGCATGTGTCATTTGTTATTTAAGTTGGTCTGCAATTTTTTTAAGTATTTATGCTAATGCTAAAATTCAACAAGCCCAGTTTGCATTGTTCACTATTACCTTCTGCATTATATTTCTTTTTTAAAAGGAGACCGTTTGGCCCTTCCGCACTGTACGGACATCATTGTAACCAGCAGTCCCGTTGTCCTACTTTGTGGTCATTAGTTGGATATAAATAAAATTATCTTATCTTATCTTATCTACAAACCCATATACTTTCTCTAGTTTTGGGTAATACAGTTGATCACATATGTGCTGATCACAAGAAAAATAACAACAACCCTCGCAAATTAATAGGCATTATGAAATTTGCAAATTTCACAAATTTAGGCAACAATCACACAAACTAAGTTGAAATGCAACTTATGTTAATCTTAATTAAAAGAAACATAATCTTCTATAAGCTATAATGGTAGTTGGAAGGGAAACAATTAAGTTTTACTATATGTGCCTCTTGAGTCATCTTTGTATTTTGGACCTCAGTATTGATAGTCCCCGATGATTCCCATTTTTCTCATATATCTCAGTATGTTAGCATTCAAGTTGCTTCCCATCAATGGGCTCTTAGAGAAGTGGCGTATTCCACTCATATTCTCATGTTGAAATAGAAGTTCAATTAAACCCTGACAATAACAAAACGTTGCTTGTCAATATTACTAATAAGAAAAACTCTATTCTTAGAAAAAATATTCATCTGGTAAAATCACTTGTTTAGCTATGATAATGAAAAATTTGGTTTCAAAAGGCAAACTGTACTATTTTGAGTGGAATGTGAGTAAAATATAATTGGTGCAATTTATAGTTAGAGATGTGACAAAAACAAAGTTGTCTTTGGATGTTGTTGGGCCTTTTGAATTCTCTTTGTTCCTATTAAAGGTTCATAGACCAAAAGTATTTGTTCTAACTGAATTTTGTAGGAAGTTATTCCAAACTGTGTCATAGTCTACGTGCAGTTTGGTGAACTGTTTAGGTTTAGAGCTTATCCATATTTTGCAATGTTTTGTTATCACAGATGATTTGGTCTCATTATTGTTTATAGTTTATAGATATTGTTAAATGCATGCATTTCCAATTGTTCTTTAGCATACATTATCCTCCAAATTACTTTCCTTTCAACCAAGATTGACATAAACAATGCGAAGATTAATATAGGCAATGGTAAGTCTTCTAAAATTATAAGTGACTGTATTATTGCATTTGCATTTATTTTCTGTTGAACTGCCCTAACATACAGTTGTATATTTATATAAATACAGGTATTCAGCATCCATTAAGAAGTATCCGAATCGTACTCAAGATAGAATTGTCAGGCCTGCAATGGCATCAAGTGGGAAAGTTGATACACGTTTTCAGGTAAGATGCTCACAAAGCTTCGAAATGTCTACATTATGTAGGACTGCTATGGTTGTTTATCTTTGTCTTTTTATTTTTAGTAAAGGGATAAACGTTCTTGTATTATGTCCAAAATAACATATTTTTTGCAGTTAGAGTTAGCATGTCAGCTTTCATCAAGCTTTGGTGAATGAAACTCCTTCAAATGGAAAATCATAAAACAAATTTGTTATTAATATAACCAAGTTATATAGATATACCGTTACCAAATCTAAGTCCTTTAGGAAAAGATGAGCAGCAAACCTCCATTTTAATTATACCTTTACCAGTTTTGAATGAATATATAGGTTCCTTGTGGCTAATTCCACCACCGCTTCTTGTCTTGTCCTTGACTATATGCTGATCTAGAATTGTTGGGAGTCGGAATGGGATGATTTGGGATCCTGCTAATGGGTCAAGGGGCATAAAGTGTTGATGAGGGTGCAGCTTCGGGCAGACATTCCCTCTGATTAGGACTAAGAGGAGAATGGCCCGTGACCAGCCTGAGTATGTCTGAAGAGATTTGTAGAAGTCCTATGTGTGCACCCATCTGTGAAGCCTGTGTGGCTTAGATGTGGACTGGCCTGTGTGGCTATAGAGAACTTGCTTATGTCCTGAGTGGACATGCCTTGGAGGCTATGATGATGTTGCAGGATCGGAGACAACCTTTCTTGTTGAACAATTGAAGTTGTTTGAGAAGCCAGTGCATGACCATTGAATGAGGAAGAAGACACCGATGATATATGCCATGTGGGCATATGATATATCACGTGTAGGTATATGGTGGACATATGATGTACACTTTGTGAGTACATGATTCACATATGGTATATCCTGTGCGAGTATATGTTGAGCATATGATATGTACTTATGTGGGTACTTGTTGGTTATATGATGTATACTATGATGGCTCTATGTAATTATGTGGGAACATGGTGGGTCATGGTATGTTCATGTGGGGTTCATGTTATGTATATGTCATGTCGGCTTGCTCCAAAATGCAAATGTATTGTGGAAAGTGGCCCCATGTAAATTAGGAGAGTCTTGTGTAAATAGAGAGTCACTCCTCTAATTTGTATCACCTCATATCTTGTCTTGTCTCTCTTAGTAGCGAATGAAGGAGAAGGGTCGAAATTAGGGTTTCCTCACGAGTTATGTTTTAGGGTTTTGCGAATGAGGAAAGCTCTTGATGTTCATGTATGTTTAGCGCTACACCTTGGAGGTCATCTTCATGGAGATAAGTTTTCTATGTCCTCTTTCTCATGATTAGGGTTTCTTCATGTGTTGTTGCTCTTTTATGGTAGAGCATGTTCATGGGATGGCTGTACTTAGCTTGAACATTACTCTTCTTAAAAAGGTTGCTGGGTTTTCTTCCCCATGAGTGTTTCCCAGGATAAAATGCTGTGTCTCTTGTCTATTGTTATTTTTTACTATATCCTCCATGTTAAATGCTTTATGGTTGTATTTATGCATAGAAAACTGATTATAACAGTAAGAAATCATTTATTTGTACAAAATTATCAAAAATTAACATAAAGTCCCACGAGGACTTTGATATAGCTCCATGGTGACTTGGTAAATCACAATAGTTGTCATCAAATAATTATCTTGTATAAATAGATAATTGATCTCTAACACAGGAATTTAGAAGCAAGTATAAACCTATGTAACTTGGCGATAAGTTTACATAGTATAAGCAAAATATTAGAAAGTAAATGCCTCTCTTTTAACATACATTTGTAATAAAAACTTGTTCCATAATTGGGCATTGAAGATGACAGAGATCTTTATATTATAATAGATCTAGCCTCAAATAGTTAATCCTATCTAAAATTATTATCTTTTTCAACCTTTTTGGATTTTAAAATAGATTACAATAATCTTATATGAGGAGTGCTCAAAGTTTAATTTAGTGTTATTGTGGAATGCAGAGGCAATCCATAGTGTCATTGCAATGTGGAGTGCTCCAACAAAAGGCCATCAAAGCCTAGTCTTTGATCATGTAGCAACAACTAGGTACACGATGCAGTTGTAGTCTCTAACCCTAGAACTTGTGATTTTTCTAACATTATTCTACTTCTAATAGGGAAGCCTGATTCACTCACAACTGTTAAATTACAGACGAGTCATTTTAACAGAAGGTTCTCTTCTAAAAGTTGGTTTCCCCTTAAACAACCTACAGAAGTACATCCTCCACATTAAAACCTTGCTTGGGTCAAATTTGGTGGTAAGCTCACACTTGTTGATTTGAAGTTTTGGGTTACCTTTGCCATAATTTAATATGATGTGTATATGCTATTGAGTTTGGTAACTCGGTATGTCCTCCATGTGGTCTACTTAGCATGAAGGCACTTCTGTTGATTAAGTTGTCATTGGTGCCAACAGTGCCTGGTCATTGATGCCAACTGTTGAGTCTTGGTGCCCCTTGTGGAGCCCGTGGGGGTCAGTGTTTAGTTTGTGGTTGTCTGTGTCAGAGGAGCCCTTTTGACCTTGCCCAAGACCAAGCTTGAAGCCCTTGGAGGCCTTGAAACAATGGCAAAAGCCTTGGTTACCCATTGACTTGGTCAAGTGACCCTAAGTTGTATCTTGGTCCCATTTGAGTCCATTGTCGAGTTCCTTGCTCTTGGTTAATCTTTGGTTATTGGTCTTTGTGCTGCTCGTTATGCTTGTACTTGTTTTGGTCTCTTGATTGGTTGTTGGATGGATGGTGTGGCTCATGTGTAAAGCCCTTGATGTGTTGATGGTGGATGTAATGTTCCGTTTTTTATAAATAGGGAATTGACCGAGTACCTTTAATACCGGGAGCATATTAGGACAGTTAGTTAATCATCAGTATAGTAAAGAGGGCCATCAGAGTTATTATCATAAAGCATGCGAAGCATGCAGGCCTTATTTCTTCAATCTTAAAAGTCAACGAGAAATTAGAATTGCATGCATGCAAAAGTAAAGCGCAAACCCTAAAAGTGACATGCAAACACTAAAAGTACATGCTAAGCTATTTAAGAAGGGTTATTGGACCAAAGAACATATCTATGATTATTATTGTTGATTTGGAGTCTTGGAGTAGCAGCACAGCATGCAGCAGCAACAGTTGGAGTTGAAGACAGAGTTTTCAACTAACGAGGGTTCAATAGTGAGATATCTACCCTAGTCTCCTTCAAGGTAGGCCTTTCAGGTCCACCATTAGCTCTTCATCTTTATTCATTCATATACAGTTATTTGGAATCCATTAGAAGATTGTTTGCAGGGACACGTGTGCAGTTGGGGATTTAGCTGGAAAACCCCAAAGCATTTGTTGGGTCTCCAGATCTCAGTTTATCTAGTGAATATTGGTATCATCTTCATTAGCAGGATCATCCTACGGTATTGGGTGATCATCAGCTTCTAGTTTGCTCATCCGGTGTAGTTCTCATCAGTTTCGTGTAGCTGGTGGCGTGAGTAGCTAAATAGGTAAACCAATTCGCTAGCCTGCCTATAGGGGTCAGAACCTCTGCATGCTCTGGTCATTCTCTCCGGCATGGGAAGACCTTCATCCCGACAAAATCTCATTTTCATCAGACAAATCCTTCACCAAAAACATCACATTTAGCTGAGAAGGGGGACCGTGTTGCTGTGCGGTAACACCGGGAAGGGAGCACCAATTCTTCATCAGTTCAGCTCTTATGCATGTGTATTATCTCTGGAGTATCATCAGCATGATTATCTGTGGTAAGTGTTGATCTTCTCTCTGCAAATCTCTGCCCTAGTTTAGCTATAATTTAGGGCCATTTGCCCGGCACCTTGCATGGAAATTTTTATTCAGTATTATTGTAAATCCTGAGGCTACAAGCAATCCCTAGAATAGAAAACAATAGAATATCAGTATTTGGGATATTACAGTGGTATCAGAGCATGTTCCTTGCCAGCTGTGGGCACATAGCAATTGAATAAAAGTGCATGTTGATGCATGCTTGTACATGCAAATGCATGTCAGTGTGATGTTGGTGAAGTGTATGTCAGAACAAAGGTTTTGTTTCTCCAGCTTGTCAGAACATGAAGAAAATGAGACAAATCTTTACTGGAAATTTGCAGAGGTTAGCAACACTGCAACACTTGCCTCGATATTGGGAATATCTTGCCTTGGGTGATGAGGTATGTGCAGCATTGTCCTTTCAAGACTATTACACCATCATGTTCGGGAGCCAACCCAAGGATTTGGATCAAGACTTCGTTAAAAACTTAGTTGGAGGAGTGGAGAAAGACGAGCCCGAAGTACAGGTTGATGGTGAGCTTGATTTGGAGTTAACAGTACATGATGAGGATGTGCATGAGGATATAGTATTAGAGCCATCCTGTGAGTCTAGCGACACCGACACACCCGATAGTCAGATTGTGGACAAGTCGTGTGATGAGTTGGAGTTGGTACACTCTTCATCACCTACAACAGGAGTCCATACAATTATGACAGGTGAGATACATGAGGTGCAAAGCAATGAGCACAACAGTTGAGACCGTGGGCAGTCGCACATGGAGGTTAGGGAGAGTTTATACATGCATGAGATAGAGATCCCAGATGATAGTCACCGAAAGAAGATTGAATGTGTTAAAGAAAGCATTCTAGCAATGAAAGAGAGGACCAAGATACTCCGGGACACCATATTACAGCGATATGTTGAGCTTACAGTTCTTTGAGTTGTATGTACAGAGTTAGTGGTCAGGCTTTCTAGTATTGAAGAGCAGTTAGATTCCTTGATGGGGCAACAGAAGAAACATACTATTGCATTTCAAAGCAGTTTTCTTCTGGAGTACATAGACAAGGCTTGCAGTAGCTTGAGTCCACTTTTGCATAATGGTGGATGGTTTTTATAGGTTAGCCAGGATTGAGAAATTGTGCAGCAGTATATGAGCATTCCAGTTGAAATCAGAAGGGCAGAATGTCAGCTTGGTAGGATTATTCCTTGCAATGGTGCTTATGGACAAGGTCCTTTTTGGGGGTTGGATGAGAGAGGGACTAAGAGTTGGTGTCCTATTAAGTGGGCGATTCTTGGGAAGACATTCCTAGCCAAGGGTATAGTCCCACAAGAGCCTTGGGATATTTGGGATGAAAGATGCACAAGTTTGTATTGGGATCCAGGTGGCAGACCTTATGAGGGATGGATACAATGTTTACTGATGGGGTTACTTGGGAGTCTACAAGATGGTCCTTGTGTCAATACTACGCAGGGTAGCGGTGGATGCATTTTGACCTTTGCAATTCTCAGATTGGTTTGGGACCCTGGGATTACAGTGACTGGCAGTTTAGTGATTGCTAGAGGATGCTTTCAGGAGGTCTCTTGTGATGGTACCTTGTTTACTCCGTGGTTAGTTACTCTACTTCTAGGAGGCTTCCATGGGATATCTTGTGATGGTACTGTGCAGTGCAGTGCTTTAAGCAGAGGGTGCTACAAATATCCTAGGATAATTTGGGACCCTGGGATCATCCGTCGATTCAGTTAGTTCTGTTTGATTGATTGTGGAGTTGCCTTGGCATTGCTTGAGGACAAGCAATCTTTGGCGAGGGAGGATTGTAATGTTCTGTTTTTGATAAATAGGGAATTGATCGAGGACCTTTAATACTGAGAGCATATTAGGACAATTATTCAGTCATCAGTATATTAAAGAGGGCCATCAGAGTTATTATCATAAAGCATGTGGAGCATGCAGGCCTTATTTCTTCAATCTTAAAAATCAACGAGAAATTCGAATTACATGCATGCAAAAGGAAAGTGCAAACCCTAAAAGTGACATGCAAACCCTAAATGTACATGCTAAGCTATTTAAGAAGGGTTATTGGACCAAAGAGCATATCTATGATTATTATTGTTGATTTGGAGTCTTGGAGAAGCAACATAGTGTGCAACAGCAATAGTTGGGGTTGAAGACAGAGTCTTCAACTAACGATGGTTCGACAGTGAGATATTTGCCCTAGTCTCCTTCACGGCAGGCCATTCAGGTCCACCATTAGCTCTTCATCTTTATTCATTCATATACAACTATTTGGCATCCATCAAAAGATTGTTTGTAGGGACACATGTGCAGCTGGGGATTTAGCTGGAAAACCCTAAAGGGCCAAAGCATTCGCAGGGTCTTCGGATCTCAGTTTATCTTTTGAATATTGGCACCATCTTCATTAGCAGGATCATCCTACGGTATTGGGTGATCATCAACTTCCAGTTTGCTCATCCGGAGCAGTTCTCATCAGTTTCGTGTAGCTAGGGGCGTGAGTAGCTAAATAGGTAAATCAATTTGCTAGCCTTCCTAGAGGGGTCATAACCTCTGCATGCTCCAGTCATTCTTTTCGGCATGGGAAGACCTTCATCCCAGCAAAATCTCATCCTCATTAGACAGCTCCTTCACTAAAAACGTCACATTTAGCTGAGAAAGGGGTTCGTGCTGCCGGGCAGTAACACCGGGAAGGGAGCACCGGTTCTTCTTCAGTTCAGCTCTTATGCATGTGTATTATCTCTGGAATATCATCAACATGATTATTAGTGGTAAGTGTTGATCTTCTCTCTGCAAATCTCTACCCTAGTTTAGCTATAATTTAGGGCCATTTTCCTGACACCTTGCATGCATGTTTTTATTCAGTATTATTGTAAATCTTGAGGCTACAAGGAAGCCCTAGAATAGAAAACCGTAGAATATCAGTATTTGGGATATTGCAGTGGAGCCCATTGCTTTAATTGGATGGTATTGTGGTTGTTGAATTGGCATGGGGTCCTTAAGCCCACAAGCTTAGATCTTGATCCTTTTGCATGTGGAGACTTGGGTCTTGGAACCCACAAATATGGTGGTATGTTGGAACCCGTTCTTATGGACTCCTTGGTGTCCATGGAAGTTTGGGTCTTGAACCCACACATATGGTGGTTTGATGGCCCTTGGACGCTGTACGATCATTGACATGTTGTAGCCTTGTGATCATGGATATGAAGCCCATAAGGTGTTGCAAAATAGTGGTGAGGTCTTTGTACCCCTCTTTTGGAGTGTTGGTACTCTTATGGTGATGAAGATATATAGTGGAACCATTGGATATGTTTTTAATTATATGGAGACCTTGAACATGATGATGTTGAAGCCCTTGATGTCCTTGAAGCCATCTTGTATAATAATAATGATTGGTGGTGTTGGGGTCCTTGATACCCTTGATATGATGAGTATATGGTGGATCCCTCCCCCTTGTTGATGTTAAGTCTGTGGATGTGAAGACCATTGAAGCCCTCATGCCTTTGATGATGTCCATTGAAGCCTTTGACCTTGGAACTTATGCATAAGGTAATATGGTCTTTGGCACCCTTATCCGTGGGGTCTTTGACGTTTTGTACAAATTGAAGACTGTAAGGGCAATGGACCAAGTGTTTACAAATAATCCCTCCATAAGATGATGGTCCTCGTCAAACCCTTTCCGTTGATATGTGGAGCATCTCCGAACTCATCGTTGAGGAGATTTTAATTTTTAAAGTTGTCAAGACAAATTTACCTTATCCTTTGGGTCAACCGACCAAACAAAAAACAATTACTTTAATTAATTATTAATTTGTTATTTACATGCCGTCATAGTCAATTAAAAATTGAAATTGTGTATAGATAGAAGATCAAACATTTCATTATTCATCAATCAAGTCTCTCTTTGGTATTTCGCAACTCTTGGAGAAATTTTTGGGCATCTTTGAGAATTGAAGAGATTCGCTAAAATTGGCATAACTTTCTCATACGGAATCAGAATTACAAAATTCTTGGCTCGTTGGAAAGCTTGTTGCGAGGGCTATGTGATGACACGATCTAAAGTTTATTTTGGTTTGTCTATTATTTCTTCATCTTGTGATCTTCGAAAAGGTGTGGTTCATGCTTTTGGGTTTCTCTTGTAAGGGCACATGTCTCTCATGGATAGATTTCATCTTTGATCTTAGTATGTGAGCCTATATATTGGTATATCTCTTTAAAGTCATTGAATATGTTATTGAGGCTATGGTGATGGTTATCTTGGCATATATCTTGATGTGATCTTGATGATTATCTTGGATATTGTTGGGATATATCTTGGTGTTTATCTTGACTATTGTATAGTGTAGTATTGATTGAGAAGATGACATGTAAGTAATAGATATTGTGAGTGATTTCTTTGATCAACCTAATTGTTTTCTTTGAAAACTAGTTTGACAAGTGTTGATCATTGTGTCTTTGACCTAAGTGGAGCTTGACTGTTATTGACTGTTAATGACGACCTTTGACAGTATTGTAAGTGACTATTTGGTTGATATTTGTTTGATTTGTTGACTCGATTTGACTAGAGTGAAAAATGCTTTTGTGTCTAAGAGTTTATGAGATTGACCGAGTTTGGCATAGTTGGTTAAGTCTTTTATCTTCTTGGTTGAGGTTTATCTTGTTTAACTATCAAGTCTTCCTTGACTGTGATTGAGGTTGGTTGTGGTGTCAATGAGTTGAGTGTGATTGGACAAAGTTTGGTTGACCATATGTGAAGTCTCTTGGTTGCTCAAATGTGTCTCTTACTTGATGAACTAAGCGAAGTAAAAAGGGTTGGTTGACTGTCTCTAACTCTAGAACTTGTGATTTTCTAACATTATTCTACTTCTAATAGGGAAGCCTTCTTCACTTACAACTGTTAAATTACAAACGAGTCATTTTAATTTTTAACTAATCATAGATAATGGCAAACAGAAGGTTCTCTTCTAAAAGTTGGTTCTCGATTAAACCAGTGTTGAAAAACTCTCCTAAAAATTGCCGACTTTTTAAAAAGTCGCGCTTTTTTTCCTTCCTCAAAAAATCGGCTGGAAAAAATCGTGATTTTTTAACTTTTCAAAATGTCGCGACTTTTTCCAAAAAATCGCCACTTTTTCGAAAAAGTCGCAGAGGCTAAAAATGGCAAGTCCCGACTTTTTCTAAAAACTCCCGACTTTTTCCAAAAAGTCCCAACTTTTCATGACTTTTTCAAAAAATCTCCATTTTTGCTAAAATGGCTAAAATGACAAATTTTCCAACACCATGGCTAAAATGACTAATTTGCCATTTTAGCCATTTTGTTGTATACTAACACCTTTCCTCTACCGTATAAATATTTCAAAACTTTGTTGTATTTGAACATCAAACCATGCAAGGATAATCTATACAGAATATGTATCCGTTTATCAAAGATCACAATAGTAATTGAATTACTTTTTTCACTATTAGGGAATTTTTTGAGCAAACATATTTTGAGTGATCATCATAACACATTGTAGGAAAAAAAAGAGCAATGTTTCAAGTGTTAGATGAGTTAGGGCTAAATGTGAGGCTCATGTCGGAAATTGAATTTGGGAGTGAAAAATACATCTATGATTTATCACCAATAGAAAACAAGTAATACGATTAATTGCTGACAACCAAATCAATAAAATATACCTTTCAAAAATTAGGTTTAAGTCATAAGATGGAGGGACAAATAAAAAGCATTTAGGAAAACCTTATATAAACCTAATCATTGGAGTAGGGAAAAGTATGAAGTATGAATGGAAAACTCAGGAAGAGAGCATTGATATTAGATAGCTACATGCTAGTTTTCCTCGAATACATTTATATATGTGATGTCATGTTTTATTGGTTATCCACTTTTGAGTCATTGATTGGACAACTATGATGTTTCATGATACAATATCGACTTTGATGTATCATTTTACATTTGGCATGACTACATGATGATGATATATATCGATGCTTTCTCCATATTTATGTTCCAAGGTGTTTATCTGATGTTATTGTTGCTTTAAATGTTTAAAATTCTGAAAAAAATGAATGTATTTTGTATTTTTTTAATGTTTGCTTTTGTGCTTCTTTCTATCTTTCTCCTAGTTGGGCATTTAGGATGACAACTCATTGGATCCTCAAGCTTCATGTGCCACCTTATCCATGTAGCACATTCACTAGGTACAAATATTAAATATATTCATAATATATAATAATTATAACACGCATTTTTTTATTATCCTAGGTTTAAAAATTGCATACAAGGAATTTATTAATTATCAAAATTAACCCCTTAATTAATTTATGTCTCCACTAGGAACCATGGGGTTCCCGAGGGTTAGGGGTTTCTCCATGGTGCTATCAAGAAAATGATGACATTACATGCCAAGTGACCATGGGAAGTCATTGTTCCCCTCATTTGGCCCATAAAGATGTTCTCAGCTTTCCTTTTAAAATAATCATTCAAATAGATTGGATTTCAACATGTATTCATCTCATGCTCCCTTGTGATCAAGGTTGAATTTGGGACAAAATTGGGGAAGAGAATTTGACATTTTGGCACTTCCTTGGATTTTCTATATGTCAAGGTTTCATGAAAGAGCTTGGAGTGAGGAGAAATGTGAATTTATGATCTTTTGTGAAATTGTGATGGGGTTAGGTCGGGGATCGTATATTTTTCTTGATAGAGGTTATGGCGGGAATCAACTTTTTTTCTTGATAGAGGTTATGCTTTCAAGAAAGAGAATGGAAAGACAAATGGTTATAGAAAAATTAATGGAAGAAACCTTCACACTTGGAAAGTAAAAACCAATGTTGCACGATTTGAACTCGGCAAAGAATCGGCTGGCATGTGACTCGTCGACTTGGGAAAGACTAGACAAGACTCGGAAAATGAAAAAAAACTTAAAATATCGTAAATTTTGGGCACAAAAAAGAGGGTAATGGCATTTCCAATCCATATAAATTATAAAATTATAATCTGTGCAATAATTCATAATATCATCTCATAAACTGTGATAATACAACATAACACAATTGATATTTGTATGCAAAAATTTAAAAAAAAAAAAAAAAATGTTTCCATGATCAAAATCTAAAACGCCATCAAGCTCAAAATTCAAATACATAAAGCATACAATCTCATAACATTCAAATACATGAGGCATAACTCAATCTCATAACAAAATTAGAAAACCAAAATAGACAATGTCTCCATGTAGAATCTCGAATCTCATGCATGACCATGAGTATGCCAAGTTATATACATATTTTTCAAAATATAAATATTCTGTGAAGTATCAACCTATCAAATATATCTTTATATTTTTAATATATAATAAATACCATTAAATGCATTTAAATTTTACATATAAAAACGTTTATACATTTATATTTAATGCATTTATATTACTAAATAAAAGATAAAAAATATTCAATATATAATATGATAACCTATGATATTTATAGAATTTATATAAGATAGGGTGTTTAAATAGTATTTATATAGGATAAGATTGACCTATTTACCAGACCATTTGCACCGATCAGACGACCTCGCTCGCGTGAGCGTGGGGCGTGATTTTACTTTCACGGGCGAGTCTGACTGAGTACCAGCGAGTTAGGGCTGAGTCTGTAAGAGTTACGGTGAGTGGGCGAGTTGCTGCAAGTTGGACAAGTCCCCGGCGAGTTCAGTGCGAGTACTCGGCGTGAAGGTCGACTAGTGCTTACTCGTGGGTATGCACGAGGACCCAGCGAGTCATGCTTCACTGGTAAAAATGCATCATTGTTTAAGGAATATGAATGTATGGAGTATTCTTAGTGAAACATAAATGAAACCCAGAAACTATGACAGGTTAGTTTAATGGATGCTAAGAGGAAAAAGTAAAAAAAAAATATTGTTCTAGCAATGCTAGACATTCTCCATTATGTAGATTTTTGAAAACGCTCGCAAAAAGTATGGAACAATTGAATAAATTATTTGGGTCAAAATCTCAAAATGCGAAGTTTCTGTTAATGAAACAATATTTTGCATTCAAAATAAGTAAAAGTGAATCATGTCCTGTCATATTAATGTGTCCAAGGCATTAATACAGCAATGAGTAGAAGTGGGTGTAAAACTAGAAGATGAAACGAAAGTTGTTTTACTAGACAACCTACTCTCCATATATGAGCTAACTGTAGCATACATCTGGACTCTGAGCTAACTGTAGTATATATCTGCGAGCTATTCATTTATTTACTTCTGGTTTCAGTTTTAGTTCTTTGAGATTTGATTTGCTTGGTTAATGCTGTAGAGAAAATAATTTGATTTTGATAGTTCCGTCATTATGATGTAGGTCTCTCTCCCTATGTATCTAGTCCTCACGGAATGCTAAAATATTATTTTATGCAATTTGTTACATGAAAACTCTTCTTGAACTAACTGCTATGAAGATGAGCAAAGCCATGTAACACATAACAACATTTGCTTGAGATCCCTTGCCTCACCTTCCTTAGATTTATGGCAACATTGGTTGGGCCACTGAACTTCTGCATATTGCTAGCTGTTTTTGCACACTTTGTAACTTCTAATAATAATTGTTATGAATTATTTCTCTTGCATGTAGATTCTAGACAATGACGGGATTGCAGCTCCAGGTGAAATAATAAGATCCCGTGATATATACATAAATAAGCAGACTCCTGTAAATGTTAGGGGTGATGTGTCAAATCCAATGGCATTACCAGACAGGTGTGCACAAACTCACTATTGATTATGGATGGAATAAATGTCGGATAATTTATTTTTCCCTGTAAATTTGCTGAGTTTTGATTGGCTATTTTTCTGCAGTGCATACAAGTTCACTCCGCAAAGTCACAAGACACAGGAGTCTGCTGTTGTAGATAAAGTGCTGCTGACAAGCAATGATGAAAATCTTCTTAACATAAAGTTTTTATTCCGCCATACACGTAGGCCTGAGGTGTATAAATAATTTATTTTATTGATGAAATATTTTATTGTAGTCAATTTAGGTACACTGATGGTGTGCATTTTAAGCATCTTGTTTCTTTGTTGTCCTAATTTGTATATCTGATGTTTCCTTCTGTTTGATTTTGTAATGAAGCTTGGTGACAAATTTAGTAGCAGACATGGGCAGAAAGGTGTCTGTGGCACTATTGTTCAGCAGGAAGATTTTCCATTTTCTGAACGTGGTATTTGCCCAGATTTGATTATGAATCCTCATGGATTTCCAAGGTGCTCATTTATGACTTCACACCCTTGAAACTAGTGCATACAATCATTTACTGTGAAATGTGGCAACTGCACATTTGTATAACCTAGAAGACAGCTTGCAGGCATGATATTGTCAATCATGCTGATATCTCATCTTAAAAATTATTTCTTTAACAGACTTTAGTTTATATGATGACTAATAACTGTGATTATTTGTTGCAAAATCTCTCTATCACGTTGGATTATTAGTGGAGTGCTTTTTCTTTTTGACCATATATGTATTGTGACATTCTTCATTTATTTTTCTCGCTTACATGTGCAACATAAGAGTTCGTATTTACCTGTTTTGTGATGAAAACCAGAAGCTAGCTATGTTCAGGGTGTTACCTCAGAGATTAGCGCCCTTCAAGTTAGGCTGCAATGGACGGTACTAAGATTGGCAATGTTTCAGTAGATGCACCGTCAACTCAATGTAGTCTTCTCTCACTTTAAGCCTGCTTCATGGACCACAGGAGGCCTCCCAAATAAGGTAGAAGATAGACATGTAAGATATGCCAAAAGAAAAACTCCTACAAGACCTTCCCATTATATCCGTACAGAGTCAACAAGATATGCAATAAATACCTTATGGCTGGGAAGGTTTAGGAAAGCGATTCCCCAGTAAAAGCCAACAAGATAAACTTGGAAGAAAACCCAAAATTAACCGTGAGAATATCTCGAAAAATACCTCTTGGTGATTAGCAACCTGAGGAGACTGAATCCTTCCTAGGGTGCACTTCTTTGGACAGATGATTACTTCGTTTGGGGACTGATTTCACTTTCAGGTTTGCAATTTGCTGCAATAAGGGCTGAACAATTGGATTGTGTGCTTCAAAACCCCCTTAGGTCAACCCCAGCTGGCTTGGAGATGAGTTAGGAACCTTTTCTAACCCTTAGGGTTTGATCTTCTTGTGAAAATGAACATGCAAAACACCTAATCCCCTCATCTCATCTAATCTCATCCGCTCATCTCATCTAATCTCCACCGTTGGAATAAATGAGATGAATTTAATTTTTAATGAGTGAATTTAATTTTAAAATGAGATTTATGAGCATTTAATGTCATCCGCTCATCTCATCTAATCTCCATCGTTGGACTAGATGAACTCTAGGGTTTTCACCAAAAAGGCAAGTGAAGGCAAAATTAGTCACTTTTGCAGATTGAGGTGAGGAGAGAAGAGAGAGGAGGCACGGTTTTCAAGGCAGCTCATTTTCCTGGCAGCACGAATTTTGAGGTGAAGTTTTTTGGTTCAACACACATCCGGAGGTGACTGTACAACACAGTTTTTGAGGGCATGGTTATTGAGGCATGTCTGGGCATGAATTCCAAGAAGGCAGTGTTGCCGCCTAATTCACACTTTAATACGCAGGAAAGTCACAAGACTGCAGTATACATTCAGAACAGGTGTCTCCACACAGCCCTGGGGAGGAAGACACCAGAGGAGGTCTTCACAGGCACTAGGCTAGATGTGAGTCACATTCACATATTCGACAGTGTTTGCTATTGTCGTGTTCATGTTGACAATAGGAAGAAGCTGGACCCTTCTGGAGAGAAGGGGTTACTTGTTGGTTACAGCGAGATTTTGAAGGCATATAGAGTTTACATTCCTGCTCGTAGAAGGATCATTGTGAGCAGGGATGTTCAGTTTGATGAGGACAGGGCCTTGCGGAGATCTCTTGACTTACTAGCAGAGCAGTAGCCAGCATAGGAGTCGGGAATCAAGTTGGAGGAGCCAGATGTACAGGTACAGGTACAGACACAGAGCACAGGTTCTAGTGGTCAGAGGGAGTTAGGTGGACAGGATCCTTCAGTCATTGACTTGAAGGATGAGCTGCAACAGGAGACGAATATCCAGCAACCGTATCATGTTGACACTAGGCCAAGGCCTAAGTGGTTTAGATCCATAGTGCAGGATTCCAGGCAGGTAGATCCTTCACAGACATCTTTTAGACGAAGTTTACCACCAGAGAGGCTTAGTTATATGGCATTGATGACACAGTTGATTAACTCTGAACCTTCCAGCTTCGTGGAGGATGCACAACATGATGTGTGGCAGGAAGCTATGGTTGAGGAGTATGACTCCATTTTGAAAAACTAGGTATGGGAGGTTGTGCCGAGGCCACAAGGGAAAAAGGCGGTGGGATCCAGATGGATCTATAAGGTGAAGCATGCAGCAGACGGAAGCGTGGAGAAGTACAAGGCGCGTTGCGTGGCAAAGGGGTTTTCACAGAAGGTGGGTATTGATTATGAGGAGACCTTCGCCCATGTTGCCATGTATTCTTCCATTCGGACCATTATCTCACTAGTAGCTGAGATGGGTTGGCATGTCCATCAGATGGACGTCAGGACTGCCTTCCTCAACGAAGTGATAGAGGAGGAGGTGTATATTGAGCAGCCATAGGTGTTTGATGTGGAGAACAGGGAGACACATGTATGCAGACTGCATCGAGCCTGTACTTCTTGACAGGTGAGGTGCCTCTCATACTGGTCTTATATGTGGATGATCTCTTTTTGAGAAGAGGTGAGAAGCTGATTAGAGACTGTAAGTCCAACCTTGCAGTAGAGTTTAAGATGAAAGACCTTGGGCTGATGCATTACTTTTTGGGCTTGGAGGTTTGGCAGAGAGATGGATGCTTCTTCATCGGACAGGGGAAGTAGGCGGTAGCGATCCTGAAGAGATTCAAGATGGAGGACTACAAGCCTATGGCCATACCTCTAGTTTCCAACTGGAGGAAGATTGATGCATCAGGGTCAAACAAATTGGATCCTACCTTGTATCGTCAGCTTATCAGATCGCTTATGTATCTGATCAATACTCGACCAGACATTAGCTTTGCAGTGAACTCTTTGAGTCAGTTCATGGTGGACCCCTAGAGAGTGCATTGGACGGTTGTGAAGCACATACTTCACTACATCAGAGGTATAATGGAGTATGGATTGGTTTATGAGTGCAGGGGGAGTGTATAGTTAGCAGGTTTCACAGATGCTGACTGGGCAAGATGTGTAGAGGACCGAAAGAATACTTCAGGTTGTTGTTTTAGCATTGGATCAGGGGTTGTCTCTTGGTTCAACATGAAGAAGAAGTCAACTGCGTTGAGCTCGACACAGGCTGAGTACATGGCATCCAGCATGGCTACTTGTGAGGGCATGTGGCTAAGGAAGTTACTTGCAGGGTTGTTCGAGTGTGAGCAAGAGGCTACAACAGTTCATTGTGACAATCATAGTGGCATCAGGCTATCTGAGAATCCAGTGTTCCATGACTAGAGTAAACATGTCGACATCAGATACCACTTGTTGAGAGATTGTGTTCAGAGAGGAACCATTCGGTTGGAGTACATACAGACAAATGAGCAGGTGGCAGGCATTTTCACCAAGGCACTTTGTAGACAGAGTTTTGTGAAGTTCAGGGATAAGTTGGGAATACTACTGAATCCCTTCCTCGTTGAGAGGGAGTGTTAAACTAGTAGCAAGAAGGAAGGTCTTCCTGCATGCATGTGTTCTTGCATGCATAAGACTTAAATTAGGAAACCAGTTATATTTAATTTACTTTTCCTAAGTTTACTTTGGAAAATAAATTAAAGTGATCTAAATTAACTTTGGTGAACCACTAGTTAAAGTGAAAGGGAAATTAGGGTTTTTGCTTTACCTAAAGTTATAAAAGAGAGATCAATTGGTGGAGAGAACACACACTTGTATTTCGACAGTGACAGGATACAGACAAGGAGAGAAAGTCAGACAGAGGAGCAAGCAACAAGATTATCGAGCTTCGTACAACTGGGTTGTACACTCACACAGGATGGTGTTGAGGTTTAGCTGGGATTTGCCCAGTGATTCTACCGGGTACTGCATTCGCCAGGTTTGGGTGAATTTGCAGTGATTGTAAAAGTTCCATATTTTCTCATAATAAAATCTATATCTGACTGCTGCACCGATTTTCCCATCTTGGGTTTTTCCGGGGGTTTCCATACCCAAAATAATAGTGTCAATATTGTGATCTAATGTTGTGATTTATTTCTCAGTTTTATATTTTGCTGCATACTGTAAAAGATATTCATGTGTGGTTATCAGTTGATATTTTGCATGCACTGTTTAGACCTAATTGAATATTAAAGGAAAATTTACAGATATTGCTTGTATTGGAAGAGAATGAGCTATGGGATGAGGTAGTCAATCATACCACAATTCACCCCATTGTCATTCCCAATGCCACCACAGATCTAGTTGGACTGGCTGCCTTCAATAAGAAGGACATTAAGGCCAGAAGGATAATTCTTGATGCAGTTAAAGACCATGTTATTTCTCACATCTTGAGTAAAGATCATGCACATAAAATCTGGGATGCTTTGACCGGATTGTTTCAGAGCTCAAACGAGAATAGGAAGATGGTTTTGATGGAGAAGCTGAAGAGTGTTAGGATGGTCAAAGGGGAGGCTATGTTGTCTTACCTTACTAGGATATCTCAGGTGAGAGATGAGCTTGCAGCAATTGGGGAGGTTGTTCCTAGTGTAGACAACTATGAATGGGGTGTCAAAGCCTTGGGCTGTGTTTGTGGAGGCTTTGGTGGCTAGGGAGAACTTACTTACATGGGACAGGATGAGTGATGATTTTGTTCAGGAGGATACTCATAGGGGTCTTGTGCAGGGCAGTGCTTCTACTAGTAGGGAGGATGAGGGGGATGTGGGTTTGATAGCAAAGGGGAAGAAGAACAAGAAGGGTCCCAAAAAGGGTGAGGCCAAGCATCAGGATGGGCAGAAGAAGGATCTAAGCATTGTAAATTGCTTTTCCTGTCAGAAGATGGGGCACTATGTTGGGCAGTGTCCAAACAAGAAGAAGAAAAAGCAGCAACAGACAACGGCTTCATCGAAGGTTGAGGATTTTGTAGCTAGATTTCAGAGAGAGTTTTCTCTGTGCACTGGACATGTTGATAGAGAGAGAACATCTATCATCACTAGTGCTGATGTTGATAATGAGATGGAGTTTTCCTTGTTGATAGACCATTCTTACAGTGCATCTACTTCCAGCACATGGTACATTGATAGTGGAGCTTTGAGCCACATGACAGATGCTCGAGAGGTAATCTCCGAGCTTTCATAGGCAGAGACTGATGTGGAGGTGGTGTTGGGAGATGACCCAGCTGTCAAAGCAGTTGGGCGTGGGACCATTACCTTTCAGAGGGAGTCCATGAGTCCCATGGTTTTGAGAGATGTACTGTATGTACCTGGGCTGAAAAAGAACTTGGTTTCAGTTTCCATGATCGAGGATCGGGGTCTTGTGGTGTCCTTCCTAGATGGTCATGTGCGTGTGTTTCCCAAGACTGCAGGACCATCTACTTCATATGCCATTGGATTTAGATGTGGGAAACTGTACAAGCTCTTATTTCATCCTCAGCATGCCTTGGCACATAGTAGTGGCAACGAGCTTTGTGAGTTGTGGCATAGGAAGATGGCTCACTTGCATCATCTAGCTTTGAGGTTGTTGAGACATATGGTTACAGGGTTGCCAAAGTTCAGCACAGACCAGAGTGATGTTTACAGGGGGTGTGCTTTGGGAAAGTACACCAAGACTGCTTTTCCTAGCAGTAATAGTAGGTCAGCAAGGATTCTTGATTTGATACATTCAGATTTGTGTGGAGCTATGTCATCTGTTCTCTAAGAGGATATGAGTACTATGCGAAATCCATCGATGATCATTCCAGGAAGACCTAGATCTACTTTCTGAAGAGCAATAAATCTGAGGAGGTCTTGCAGAGGTTCCAAGAGTTCAAAGCTCTTGTGGAGAACCAGATAGGGAGGAAAATACGGGATCTCAGATCAGATAACTGGGGTGAGTATACCTCCAAGGAGTTTGATAGATATTGCAGACAGGAGGGCATCAAGAGGAAGTTGACGGTTCCATACACTCCAGTGCAGAATGGAGTGGCAGAAAGGAAGAACAAGTCTATTGTTGGAGCAGCCAGAGCTAGGTTACATGACCAGTCACTTCCTTTCTTCCTTGGGCAGAGGCATGCAGTACAACTGTTTATCTTCAGAACAGGATTCCCCATCGTGCAGTGGGGAACATGACACCCGAGGAGTGTTCATAGGCAAGAAGCCTGAGGTTAGCCATTTTCGCATATTTGGTAGTTTGACTTACTCTCATGCCTCTTCTGAGAAGAGGACAAAGTTGGAGCCCACCACAGAGAAGGGCATCTTTGTGGGCTATGATGAGACTTTGAAGGCCTTTTGTACTTACCTTCCTTCTCAGAGGAAAGTTGTTGTGAGGAGAGAAGTGAAGTTTGAGGAGGAGCGGGCCTTCAGGAAGTCCAGAGAGTCAAAGCAGGGAGAGTAGCAAGTTCCGGCACCTCAGGCAGTTACACAGGTATCGACAATGCAGCAGACAAGTTCACAGGTTTCCGGGGTTACTAGGCCACAGAGTATGGGCACAGGTTCACCAGTTTCAGTGGTTCAACCAACAGGATCTTCGGGGACAGGTTTTGAGTCTCAGATTACAAGTTCACCGTACAGAGCATCAGGATCACAGGGTTCACCATTTGTTGGTACACCAACTTCTGGTTCACAGGTTACTGGGGTTTCTACCTTTTGGTAGTTCATCAGATGAGGACAGACCAATGTGGGAGCAACCTTCAGAGAAGAAGAAGCCTAAGTGGCTTCGAGAGACCTTGAAAGAAGCTCAGGAGTTTGGGACACCCAGGGAGCCAGTGAGGGCTATTCAGATGCGAGACAGATTGGGTATGGAATTAGTGGCTAGTCTTCATAATTCAAAGCCTTCTACTTTTGAGGAGGCCTCCCAGCATCATGTTTGGCGAGATTGCATGATGGATGAGTACCATTCCATCATGAAGAATGATGTTTGGGAGATAGTTTCGAGACCTAAGGGGAAGTCAGTGGTGACTTCTCGATGGCTTTACAAGCTAAAGCATGCTGCTGATGGTAGTGTGGAGAAGTACAAGGTTCGGTTTGTAGCGCGGGGGTTTTCATAGGTTGAGGGACTAGATTATGATGAGACCTTTGCGCCAGTTGCTCGTTATACTTCGATCAAGGCTTTGATTTCCATTGCTGCAGAAATGGGTTGGAAGATCCATCAGATGGATGTGAAGACCGCATTTCTCAATGGAATCACATACAGGAGGAGGTGTGTGTTGAGCGTCCTTAGGGCTTTGAGATTCATGAGAGAGAGTCTCATGTTTGCAGGCTGAAGAAAGCCTTGTATGGGCTGAAGCAAGCTCCTAGAGCTTGGTACTCTAGGATTGACTCTTACTTGCAGCGGATGGGGTTTCAAAAGAGTGAGGCAGATTCGAATCTCTATTTCATCATGGTTGGAGATGATCCACTCATTCTTCTGTTGTATGTGGATGACTTATTTATCATAGGAGGAGAGAGACCCATTGCAGCTTGCAAGAAAGATCTTGCTTTAGAGTACGAGATGACTGACATTGGGTTGATGCACTATTTTCTGGGATTGGAGGTTGGGCAGGAGCTTGGACATATTTTCCTGGGATAGGGAAAGTATGCAGTTGATATTCTGAGGAGATTTCGGATAGAGGATTGCAGGCTGATGTCTACACCAATGATCACCAACTAGAAGAAGCTTCATGCTTTTGAGGGAGAGTTGGTGGATCCTACACTATACCATCAGCTCATTGGTTCTTTGATGTATCTAGTCAACTCTCGGCCAGATTTGTGTTTTGCGGTGAACACTCTCAGCCAGTTAATGGTTGAGCCTAGGAGAGTGCACTGGGTAGCCGCAAAACATGTTCCGCGTTACCTGGCAGGGACAATGGAGTATGGTCTGGACTAAAGGAGGTCGAATGGGATCAGGTTGATTGGCTTCACAGATTCAGATTGGGTAGGCAATGTGGCAGACTGGAAGAGCATTTCCGGATGTTTGTTTCAGTTTGGGCTCGGCAGTAGTGTCGTGGTTTAGTCGAAAGCAACAGTCTGTTGCTTTGAGTTCTGCAAAGGCCGAGTATATGGCAACCGGTCAGGCCAGTTGCGAGGTGCTGTGGCTTCACAAGTTGCTGGTGAATTTATTTGACCAGGAGCTGAGGCCTACGGTGATCTACTGTGACAATCGGAGTTGCATCCAACTCTCTGAGAATCCAATATTTCATGACCGGTCAAAGCATATTGAGGTCAGGTATCATTTCATTCGAGATTATGTTCAAAGAGGAGCAGTGACTTTACAGTACATTTCCATTGATGAGCAAGTTGCAGATATTCTGACGAAATATTTGGGGAGGGGCAAGTTTGTCTTCTTTAGAGACAAGTTGGGAGTGGTGCAGAACACCTTCCTTGGTATGAGGGAGTGTTGATTTTGTACCTAGGAAGGTGTTCCCCTAGGTGACTTTAGCCTTAGTCACTTAAAAGGGGAAAATAAAGTGACCCTTGCATTAAATGACTTGAGATGAACATTTAATTAGACTTTAGAGAATAAAGTCACTTTTTGGAAAATTTAATTGTGAGTGAATTTAATTTTTAAATGAGATTTATGAGCATTTAATTTCATCCGCTCATCTCATCTAATCTCCACCGTTGGATTAGATGAACCCTAGGGTTTTCACCAAAAAGGCAAGTGAAGGCAAAATTAGTCACTTTTGCAAATTGAAGTGAGGAGAGGAGAGAAGAGAGAGGAGGCACGATTTTCCTGGAAGCTCATTTTCCTGGCAGCATGAATTTCGAGGTGAAGTTTTTTGGTTCAGCACGCATCTCGAGGTGACCGTACAACATGGTTTACGAGGCAAGTCTGGACACGAATCCTGAGAATGAAGGCACAAATTTTGAAGTTGTACTCAGCACAGAAACCGAGGCTGTACATAAGCACAGTTTTCGAGATCTGTACAGTCTGTACGGACTACCTTTTGCACAGAAATTGAGGACAGATTTCTGCACTGCTTTTGAGGCCATGGGCACAGAAATCAAGGGACTGTTTTGCACAGAAATCTAAGCTCAATTTTTTGCACAGAAATCGAGGAGGCATTTGGCACAGAAATCGGGTAGGTTCTGGGTGCATATAATGGAGTAGAGGTAAGTTGTACTTTCTGCTGTACTTGCTGTTCCATTTTACTGAAGAAATAAAAATACTCTCTCTCCTAACAGGTTTTCCCCTTGTGGGTTTTTCCTGTTTCCCCTTGTGGGTTTTTCCTGGGCATGTTTGCCAAAAATTACTGTCTGAAAATTTCATGGTGTGCATTTAAATTTGTGTTTCAGTAGTCTTTTTATCAGTCTGAAAATTTGGGTAATTTCCAGCCTACATTAATTCTGGGTTGGGCATTAAACAATGAATATTTTTGACATTTAAACCGAAGGATGAAACTGAGAAAAACTCACACCTAGGGATGATGCCACCCTAAATTAAGGATTTTTTGGCTACATAAGCACCTTTTTTAAATTTATTTTTCATTTTTATGGAGTTTTCAATTGTATAATCACTTCAGAAATTTATAACAGCAGTAACAACTACATAATTAAATAAGTAAAATAATTTCAAAGGCAAAAAATAAATATTTTTGGATTTTTGACAATATATTTTATTCTTGGGCTTTTTATATTTTTTGGAATATATAGTACAAGGAATTTGATAAAAAGATTATTTAGGTGAAGATGATAAGACATAGGTCTTATTCCTTCCGGGCACCAGGAAATCAAGATCAATGTTCCTCCTAAGAATCAGCAATTCAATATTTGCTTGAACTAAACAGTGCCAAGAAACCTTGTATTGTGTTAGCTTTCAACTAATTAGGGCAAAGAAAGATGCCAGGGCCCAACACAAGAGTGACCCTTCTAGAGGGATTTTCACTTTCAAGACTATACTATTATGCATAAATGCCCTAGGTTTACCTTGGATGTCTTAGGCAGTGCAAGACAAGAAACTCAGAGATCTTACCAGAATCGAGGAAGAAAAGAGAAGAGAGTAGCATTCCAAGAATCCTTTCAACTTAGACAAGCTTTGAAAGATAGTAGACAAGCCTCAAACATAAAAGGTTATCCCTTGAAACCGTAGAGTTGCTCAAGAAAGGAGGTGCACATCAATTAATCTCTCATGTACACAAGAAGAAATAAGAAAAGAGTCATATTTGATCCCATGATCTTCTTTACAAATGAGGAGTTGCCTTATTTATATGAGAAAAGGCATTTCCTACCTCCTTTAAAACAAACATACTTAATTTGTCTTTAAAGTTTAAAATGACTTTTAATGATATTTTAGGTTTGTCACCCACAATCCGGGGATTAAACTTCACAAAACATAAAATAATGATAAAATAAGATGAAATGATTCAACTTGATGATGAGTTGAGCTTGGAAGGAGGACTTCATGCCCCATTTAACCCCAACATTGCACACTTGCCCTCTACTCTCTCCTCGTTAGGTTGATATGACCTTCTTGCTTTCTTGGAAGGTGGACAATTTGCTCATGAAAACCAAGATGACCAAGAGGAAGGGGTGATACAACAAAGATAGTCCCAATGGGGTATCCATGAGGTGTGTTGAGGTGGGTATGACAACCCTTACATGTGCAGTCGCCTCTACAAAGCATAAAACATAAGTGTGGCTAGGAGCCCCAAGTCAAGTGTCCAAATGGATTCATCCCAAGGTGCACTGGAGCACCCACCCAAGGCATAAATGGCCAAGATGATGAGGGACTTCCACCAATCAAGGTGTAGTCAACAAAGCCACAAGGCTACCAGTCCTTGAAATGAGAACCAAGAGGGCCTGTCATGACCAGACCAAGGGTCATGAGTCCCGCTAGACCAACACTTTTACATAAACAAGCCCCAACTTGACCTTTACAATGGGAAAAATACCCCCTCTTTGGCACATCTGATAGGGTGCATTGCAGAGAATCTGGAGGGTAACACAGGGCACCATGTTTGGCAGCTTCAATTAATATACATGTACCTATTATATTTATAACAGTTATTGTGATCTCAAGCAACATAATAGGTTGCTTTCTGAGAGTTTTCTGTCTTTACTACTTGGGAATAGAATCCCTGAATATAGATACATCTGTATTTGTTGCAGGCTGCAGTTTTCATGTCCTATGCATTGTTAGTGTAGGAAGATTCCAGAGTACACCTTGTAATCTGTCTTTTATATATATATTTTTCTTTCAAGTTGAATATGTGTCTTATTTCATTTATTTTGGTTGGACCAGTCGAATGACAATTGGGAAGATGATTGAATTACTTGGTGGGAAGGCTGGTGTTTTGTGTGGGAAATTTCATTATGGTAGTGCTTTTGGAGAACCAAGTGGTCATGCTGACAGAGTTGAAACTATCAGGTTTCTCCAAGCACCTTTCCTTATTTGTTTTTATAGTTATTGTAGCATTGGGTTTCATGTTATGCTTATTTGTCCTGTTATTTTTTTGTTAACAGTGCCACTCTTGTGAAGCATGGGTTCAGCTATAGTGGTAAAGATTTTATATATTCAGGTACAGCTCTGCTAATTTCTGTAATAAACATTTTCAGTTTGTTAAACTTATCACAGGATCAAATCATTCATAGAACTTGATATTCATAACTTTAACTTTTCACAATATCATGGTTTTGAATGGGCCAGGTATCACAGGATATCCGCTTCAAGCATATATATTTATGGGTCCTATCTATTATCAGAAGCTCAAGCACATGGTGAGCTTTCTGTTTAACATTTGTGTGAACAGTATGCTGGGAATACTAATTAAAATCAATGATCTATGAAATGAATGTTTTAAATTGTTGGAGAAAGCCGAATTTAGGAGATACTGTTATTTCACAGATCAGAAATCATTGTTTCTGCCCAAACACTCATTCAATGCCATGATATAAAGCAACTGTTGTTTATTTCATTGTAGATTGAAAGTATGAATAATTATCTTGCCTTGGTTTATTTGCAATTGTCTTTTGGAATTACTCGGTGACTTGGAAAAACTTGGCTCCAAACTCAGCAAAACTTGGAAAATAGAAAAATAACTCAAAAAATAATACCTACTTTTCCAATCCATAAAATTTATAAAATAGCAGTTTATCTATCAAATCATCCCAATGCATATGATAATCTAAAATTTAAAGTGGTGGTTAAACACAAATAGTGACACAATCAAATATTTAAAATACATAATTAGTTGACTCTAGAATCTAATTTATGAGGATGCCTAGCATATTCCCTCGATGCCCTAGGTCACTCCTAGTACAAGCGACTTGTGCGGACACTGTGATGTTCGCGTGTTAGGGGTCTCAAATATCAATGTGCTAGAGAGATCCTTAGTGTGTGTCAAGCCAGCTGTTGGAGTATGTAAATCCAACTTATTGAGATTATGGACCACATTGATGGTTAATTTGGTGGGATTTTGGTCTAACAGTTGAGGCTTTAGGGGTAATTAACTATGACCCTAGACCTATGTATCCCAAAGGTCCTAGCATGATACATATGCAAGCTTCGAATATATTTTGAGCTTCTTATTGGAGAGTGGCTTTTCACATTAGGGTTTTCCACTATAATCTTTTTTTTCTTTTGGTGATGTGTATTGGGCTATGCTATGTCTCTTAACTAAGTTATTGAGGCTTGGATTTATAGCTAAGTTATGGTGAAGTTATAGTTTATGATGAACTATTCCAACACCATATAATTCTCACATGGCATTATACCTCGAGCAATGTATGGAATATAATTAAACATTGACCTATGATTTTGGTGATGACTTGTGCTCCTCTATGCTCTATGTGAATAGATTATGACGTGACTTATTCTAAGTTATGGTTGTAGTCATTGAATTAGTGGATTTTGTCAAAAGCCTGCAACCTGCAGTGTGTTCTCCGTCTTCCTCCTTGCTGTCATGTCATCATCTGAGTCAAAGTTTTTCATGTATCTTTTTCATTTGATTCAATCAATGCAAATGATCACCTTGTTGTGTTTCATAGTGCTAGTCGACTTGCTTTAGGAAATCAAAAAGTCCTTTTCTCCCATTCAATGCTTGAGTTTCTCTCTTGCTAGATTGTGTGTCTTCTTCTTTCCCCTTGGTTTTGTTGATTTTTCTAAGCAGCATCGAAAGCCATTCTCTTAGTAGAATGGGGACACCTGGTTCGGGACCACGGTGTGGACTCAACCCATTGTTGAGTGACCATTCTGTTGAATGGTAGATATCTGGTCCTTGACCATGATATGGACCCAACTCTGCCCTGGGTGGACTCAACCCATTGTTGAATGGTAGACATTTGGTCCGGGACCACGATGTGGATCAGTCTCGTACTGGTAGACTCAACTTAGTTTTGAATAGCCATTCTCTTGAATGGAGGCGCTTGGTCTGTTACCAAATATTTGACCTATGGTCAAATTATGCAACCCATGGCTGGGGCACCTGGTCTGTTACCAGGAAGGCACTATAAGCCCCAGACTTGGTCTAGGCATGTGTGACACTCTGACCCTTGATTAATGGGCTTTGTGTACTTCTCCAAGGCTTAGCTACCCTTGGTTAAGATACCCTAGTACCTGATCTTGATGTCAAACAGAGTGTGAGATAAAAGCATTAGTAACACTCTTGGTTTATGATGATGTACTTTGAATGGAATTAAAAGACCACAGACGCACTTGAAGAAGGCTAAAATCAAAAGTCAAAAATACACAAGGACTTTTGGACCACAGAAAAAGGACCATAGGTTAAAGTCAAAAATACATAAGGAGTTTGGTAAAAGTCAAAAATACAAAAAGGACCTTTTGAGGCTAAAGGTAAAAGTGAAAATTAGAAAAAAATAAAATAATATTATTTTGTTCTTTTTAGTTTTGGTCCACTTACAGCTGACTCAAGGATATAAAAGAAGATCAAGCCAATTCATTATTACACACTCACTTGCTCATATAGGTTTAGCTGCTCTCAGAAGAAGGAAGCGTTGGAGCAAAGGAAGAAGGAAAAACTATCTTATGGTTATGCCCTAGCATGGATGAGTCTAGCTAGGGAATCCACCATTGTTTTGCTATCAACCCTAAACTATGGTTTTTATGAGTCTTGCTGCACTTAGGGTTTTTACCCTACCTTACCTTCTCAACTACTCATGGGCAGCGACATCTTTCACCTTGGGCAGACAGACAGTCACCTTGACATCTCTCCTTTCTCCCACAGCAGTCTTATTCCTCTCTCGGGAGAGCTTGGGTTGTTCGTTAGACCTTCGGGCAAGCCCTAGCGGTGCTTGGGCTGCCCCTTACAGCTCACGACCACTCACAGGAAGCCCTAGCAGGGCTTCAGGCAGCCTGCTGAGGGTTTCCAAGCACCTAAGCTGAGCCGTTAAGGGCTCAGGCTGTGTAGATGTGCCATACGGGCAGATAAGGGTATGAACAACAGATCCAAGTTGAGGCAGACAACGTCTGGGCAGGGACAAAAGAGATCCGGGTAGGGAAGAAGAAATTCTGGGCAGGCTTTCTCAGACTCCGGGTAGGCTTTATCAATTCGGGCAGACTGTTTCGGGCAAGCTTGATAAATTTCGGGTAGATCTGGATATCTGAACAACTAGGGTTTGAAACACTTAGTTTGATTTCGCTGTGGAAAATTTTATTGATCTTCTGTGAACTGTGGTTTATCCCTAGTAGGGTTTTTTGAATAATTTATAGTCATCTCATTTACGAGATGAGCTACTAATGTTTTTTGGGGGTTTTGTCCTTTAAAGATTTCCCCATTGAAAAACGCGTGTCTTTTGTGTTGATATGATGAATGTTATTTTATTGCACTTGTCATTTGTTTAAAGTTAGTCTGCAAATTATTTAAGTATTCATGCTAATGCTAAAATTCAACATGGTATCAGAGCTTAGCATGTGAAAACACAGTAAAGGGACACTGCTGTTGTTTTCCTAGACCTTGGGATACGATTTACAGACTTAACATTTGACTACGTTGCAGAGATGGCCGTCAATGTTTTCAAACTAGAAGAGAAGCTCTATGGTTCAACCAACTACAACTCTTGGAAGGCCAGGTTAACAACCATTCTGGAAGAGAATGACTTGGATGACATTGTTTTTAATGTCATTGAGGAGCCAACATCCAATGCTGGCAGGCTTGCTTACAAGAGGAATCAAGGTAAGGCTAGAAGGATCATTTATGATTTTGTTAAAGAGATAGTGATGCCCAACATCACAGCTTTGAAGACTGCTAAAGAGAAGAAGGCCCCCAGTCATAAGAGAGTCTTGAAGAAAAGACTACGAACTTTGAAGCTGAACATGGATGAAGGGGTCAGTTCTTTCTTCACAAAGATTGTACAGGTAAGAGATTAACTCATTGCTATTGGTATTATTGTTGATGATGATGACCTTGTGCAAACTGTGGTTGATGGTCTCCCAAGCTCTTGGGAAACCTTCATGGCATCCATTAGTGGACGTGAGAATCAGCCAACCTTTGAAAGTCTTTGGCATGATTGCATAGAAGAAGCAGGAAGGACCTCAGGCAAGGTAACCAAGGAAGGCAACCTTGCACTTACAACAAAGACAAAGAAGTTCAAGAAGCCTTTCTCTCAACAAAAGAAGGGAAAGAAACCTCAGGGTAAGTTTTATGACATGTCAAAAGTGGAATGTTATAATTGTCATAAGTTTGGACATTTTGTTAAGGATTGCAGGCAAGCCAAGAAGAAACCTAAGCGAAGGTTTTAAGCATCTGCTGCAGAAGTAGAGGAAGAAGAAGAAGAAAATCAAGGCTAACAAAAATGAAGAACCTAGAAGAGAGTACTACTTGATTTCTGCTCTCACTAGTTCTTTCACAGATTATTCCACTTCTTGGTTGGTGGACAGTGGTGCCTCCAGGCACATGACAGGTAACCGTGGAGCTCTCACAAGTTACAGAAAGAAGAAGTTCACCACTCAGGTAGAACTTGGAGATGACTCCACTTACAAGATTGAAGGAGTTGGCTCAACTTCACTTCTACTTGACTGAGGTACGGTTCTTCATATGGATGATATTCTTTATGTTCCTAGTTTAAAGAAGAATATTTTATCTGTTGCTGCTTTAGACGACAAGGGTTACAGATTCCTCTTCATGGAAAGAAGGTCTTTTGATGGGAAAAAGACACAGATCTAAGCTCAGCAGTATAGATTGGGGTTCGAGAGGGAGGCCTTTACAAGGCTTTTGAAGATTCCACTCATGCTTTGGTACATCACACAGTTGATCCATGTGAACTTCGGCATAGAAGGTTTGGACACCTTCACTACACAACTCTCCCAGGATTGCAGAAGATGGTCACAGGTATGCCAGAAGTTTCTCCAAATCATGAAGGAATCTGCAAAGGATGTGCTCTAGGTAAGAACACTAAGAAATCCTTTCCCAGAAGCAAGAATTTATCTAAAGGCATTTTGGATTTGATTCATTCTGACATTTGTGGCCCTATGTCTTCACCCTCCTTGTGTGGGTGTTTATATTATGTCTTGTTTATTGATGGTTACTCTCGGAAGTCTTGGATTTACTTCCTCAAGGCCAAGAGTGAAACCTTTGACAGGTTCAAAGAGTTCAAGACTCTGATTGAAAATCAGATTGGCAGACACATCTGTATCTTGAGATTAGATAACAGAGGTGAGTCTGAGTTTAATGAGTTTGATGATTTTTGCCGAGAAGCAGGAATCAAGAAAGATCTGATAGTACATTACAACCCTAAGCAGAATTGGGTTGCAGAAAGGAAGAATAGAGCAATCTGTGAAGTTGCTAAAGCTATGATCATCGATCTAGATCTTCCTCTATCTTTGTGGGTTGAAGCTATAGGTACAGCTGTGTATATTCATAACAGAAGCCCTCATGCTATCTTGGGGGAGAAGACTCCAAAAGAAGTCTTCACCAAGAAGAAACCTGCAGTGGACCACATGAGGATTTTTGGCACTCCTGTGTATGTCCATGTGCCAAAAGAAAAGAGGGCCAAGCTAGAACTCTTCAGCAAGAAAGGTATATTTGTTGGGTACAGTGATTGCTCGAAGGCTTATCAAGTATATATACCGGGAAAAAGGTACCTTGAGGTCAGCAGAGATGAGATCTTTCATGAGGAAGTTGTGTTTCGTAAAACACTAGAGCTTTCAACGGAAGATGCAGTTTGTCCACTTGAGTTTCTAGATTCAGAAATTTAGAAGGAGGAAGAGGAATTTGAGGATCAAATTCCAAATATACTTGAGAACATTGAAAGTCCACTAGAAGAACTACTTGAAGTTCCTATTTCCAAAAGAAGACCTGCTTGGTACCGAGAGACGGTGCAAGAAGGCGAGAAGCATAAAGCTCCTCTCAGGACTTTCAAAGAAAGCATTAGGCCACATAAGTACTTCGGTCTTATGAGCCAGCTTATTAGTGCAAAACCTTCATCATACGAAGAAGCAGCAAGTAAACAGGTATTGGTTGATGCCATGGTTGAAGAGTACAGTTCAATCATGAAGAATGATGTTTGTGAAGTTGTTCCCAAACCTACAAGAAAGTCAGTAGTGACTTCTAGATGGCTTTATAAGATCAAGCACGCTGCAGATGGTAGCCTGGAGAAGTATAAAGCCCGATTCGTAGCTCGTGGCTTCACTCAGAAAGAAGGTATCGACTATGACGAGACATTTTCTCCTATTGCTAGGTATACTACTAGTAGAACCATCATTTCACTTGCTGAAACATTCGAATGGAAGTTACATCAGATGGATGAAAGACAACTTTTCTCAATGGCAAGATTGAGGAAGAAATTTATATTGAACAATCTGAAGGCTTTGTGACTCATGGAAAGAAAACCCATGTATGCAAACTGAAGAAGTCCTTGTATGGACTGAAACAGGCTCCAAGAGTTTGGTATGCTAGGATGGATGGATTTTTCAACAGCTTGGGGTTTTCCAAAAGTACAGCTAATTCTAACTTGTACTTTAAGGTTGTTCATAATCATGTCTTGATTCTTGTTCTCAATGTAGAAGACTCGTTTCTTACAGGTGATGAATAGTTGATAGATTAGTGTAAGAGGGAGCTTACCTCTGAATTCGAGATGAAAGATCTCGGATTGATGCATTACTTCCTTGGCTTAGAGGTTTGGCAAAAGCCAGGCAAGATTTTCCTGACACAAGGAAAGTATGAAGTGGATATCTTGCAGAGATTTGGGATGCAAGACTGCAAGTCCATGAGCATACCAATGACTACCAACTTGACAAAGTTGTGGGACTCAGCCACCAGTTCACAGAGTGTGGACTCTACTCTTTACAGACAACTAATTGGTTCCCTAATGTATCTCGTGCATACGAGACTTGACATCCGTTAAATACTGAATGCATTGAGTCAGCTCATGTCCGATCCGAAGCACATACACTTGGTAGCTGCCAAACATATACTCAGATATGTGCTAGGTATTATCACTTATGGGATCAGGTATACTTCCAACAGTGGAGTATTGTTATCTGAATGTACAGATTCAGATTGGGTTGGCAGTGCAGTTGACTGGAAAAGTACCTCTAGTCATTGCTTCAGTATGGCATCAGTAATGATCTCTTGGTCCAGCAGGAAGCAGGGTTCCATAGCTCAAAGTAAAGCTGAGGTAGAGTATATTGTTGCTAGTGATGTCTGCAAGGAAGCAGGTTGGCTTAGAAAACTTGTATCTGATCTATTCAGGGGAAAGCTTGACTCCACAAAAAAGCTTTCAGAGAACCCAGTGTTTCATGATAGATCGAAACACATTGAAATGAGGTGTCATTTCATCAGAGACCTAGTGCAGAGAGGTGCTTTGAAGTTGCAGTACATTCGTACAGATGAACAGATCGCGGATATTTTGACCAAGCCAATAACAACATCAAAGTTCGTGTACTTTCGTGACAAGCTTGGTATGGCAGAAAATGCCTCTCTCGCTGAGAGGGAGTGTTGATTTTTCCAAGCAGCATTGAGAGCCGTTCTCTTAGGAGAATGGGGACACCTGGTCCGAGACCACGGTGTGGACTAAACCCAGTGTTGAGTGACCATTCTGTTGAATGGTAGATATTTGGTCCTTGACCATGATATGGACCCAACTTTTCCATGGGTGGACTTAATCCAATGCTGAGTGACCATTCTGTTGAATGGTAGACATCTGGTTCGGGACCACGATGTGGACCAGTCTAGTACTGGTAGACTCAGCTTAGTTTTGAGTTGGCATTCTCTTGAATGGAGGCACTTGGTATGTTACCAAGTATTTGACCTAAGGTCAAATTATGCAGCCCATGGCTGAGGCACCTGGTCTGTTACCAGGAAGGCACTATAAGCCCTAGACTTGGTCTAGGCATGTGTGACACTCTGACCCTTTATTAATGGGCTTTGTGTA
Source organism: Pseudotsuga menziesii (assembly GCA_001517045.1). Taxonomy (NCBI): domain Eukaryota; kingdom Viridiplantae; phylum Streptophyta; class Pinopsida; order Pinales; family Pinaceae; genus Pseudotsuga; species Pseudotsuga menziesii. Next base: position 128,434 of record LPNX010446689.1, read on the forward strand.
CTTCTCCAAGGCTTAGCTACCCTTGGTTAAGATACCCTAGTACTTGATCTTGGTGTCACACAGAGTGTGAGATAAAAGCATTAGTAACTCTCTTGGTTTATGATTATGTAGTTTGAATGGAATTAAAAGACCACAGGTGATGACCACATGGGCACTTGAAGAAGGCTAAAATCAAAAGTCAAAAATACATAAGGACTTTTGGACCACAGGTTAAAGTAAAAAATGCTTAAGGACTTTGGTAAAAGTCAAAAATACAAAAAGGACCTTTTGAGGCTAAAGGTAAGAAAATTAGAAAAGAATAAAATAATATTATTTTGTTCTTTCAAATTTTGTTCCACTTACAGGTGACTCAAGGATATAAAAGAAGATCAAGCCAATTCATTATTACACTCACTTGCTCATACATGTTTAGCTGCTCTCAGAAGAAGGAAGCCTTGGTGCAAAGGAAGAAGGAAAAAATATCTTATGGTTATGCCCTAGCATGGACGAGTCTAGCTAGGGAATCCACCATTGTTTTTCTATCAACCCTACACTAGGGTTTTTATCAGTCTTGTTGCACTTAGGGTTTTTACCCTACCTTACCTTCTCAGCCACTCATGGGAAGCTGCATCTTTCACCTCGGGAAGATAGACAGTCAACTCGACATCTCTCCTTTCTCCCACAATAGTCTTCTTCCTCTCTCGGGAGAGCTCAGGCTATTCATTGGACCTTCGGGCAAGCCCTTTTTGTGCTTAAGCTGCCCCTTACAGCTCACAGCCACTCACAGGAAGCCCTAGCAGTGCTCCGGGTAGCCTACTGAGGGTTTCCGGGCACCCAAGTTGAGCCCTTAAGGGCTCGAGCAGGCCTAGATCTACCTCGGCCAACAGATAGAGGGTTGCTAATAGCAACAAAGGGCTCGACCCTAAGTCCATTCTGCCCAAACAACATCCAGGCAGTCTGATAAACCCTTGGGTTTGTATAGATTTTCCATCCGGGCAGATGAGGGTATGAACAAATCCGGGTTGAGGCAGAAAATGTCCGGGCAAGGACAAAAGAGATCCGGGCCGGGAAGAAGAAATTCTAGGTAGGCTTTTTCAAACTCTAGTTAGGCTTTATTTGTTCAGGCAGACTGTTTCGGGCAGGCTTGATAAATTTCGGGCAGATCTGGATGTCTTAGCAACTAGGGTTTGAAACCCTTAGTTTGATTTTGTTGTGGAAATTTTTATTGATCTTCTGTAAACTGTGCTTTAACCCTAGTGGGGTTTTTGTAAGAATTTCCAGTCATCTCATTTACGAGATGAGCTACTAATGCTTTTTGGGGTTCTTTTCCTTGAAAGGTTTCCCCAGTGAAAAACTCTTGTGTCTTTTGTGTTGATTTGATGAATGTTATTTTACTACACTTGCCATTTGTTTAAAGTTAGTCTGCAAATTATTTATGTATTCATGCTAATGCTAAAATTCAACAAGTTTCCCTTCATACTATTGGGATAAACCCAAACCATAACTCTCATGGCTGAGATTAGATCTTACTCATTTGAGATCAACGGTTGTGTTTCATTTAAATTAACTTAAATTACTAATGCCCAACACTTAGGTATTTCTCCAAATTAACCCCAATTGATTATAAAAAGGCATTCGTTTTAATAAAGTGAATTTCCAAAGTTCTTGAGAGGTATCAGTGACGATCTTCACAGGTTAGACACAAACCTATGTGAATATACATGTCCGAGCTACAAACATCAATACTCCCTCTTAGCGAGGAAGGTAGTCTCCACCACTCCGAGCTTATCTCTGAAGAAGACAAACTTCCCTTTCACCAAGGGCTTAGTGAGAATGTCCGCAATTTACTAATCCGTGGAATTGTATTGGAGCTTGACTATTCCCTTTTGTACCTTGTCTCAGATGAAATGATATTTGATATCAATATGCTTGGCCCTATCATGGAACTCTGGAGTTTCGGAGAGTTTGGTACAACTCTTATTTTCGAAGTGGATCATCGTAGGATCCAACTCTTGACCAAATAATTATGTAAGCAATTTGTGAAGCAAAAATGCTGCACAACTCGCCATACTCGCTGCCATGTACTTTGCCTCAACTGAATTGAGTGATGCAGAAGTATGCTTCCTGCTGAACCAAGTAATCAATAGTGTGCCCAAGCTGAAGCAACATCCTTAGGTTCTCTTTCGATAAACTGCACCCCCTTTGTAAGATGAGTCTGAGTAACTCTACAACTCTACTCCATCACCTCCGAGGTACCTCATTCCATACTCCATTATGCTCCTCAAATATCTTAGCACATTGTTTGGTACTACCCAATGCAACTGCCTCAACTCCACTATGAACTGACTTGGGTGTTCACAACCAAACATATTTTGGTATGGTGTTGACCAAATACATCAAGGATTTTATCAATTGTCTATATACTCTAGAATCGTCCAACTCTGAGTCTGAATGATCAATTTTTCTTTAGGTTGGATACCATCGGTGTAGCCATCGATCTACGATCTTCATCTTGAATCTCTTCAGATCTCCATTATGTACTTCCCCTGTCCAAGGAAGATCTTTTTAAAGTTACAGTATCACGAGTCATTCTCCAAGCTAATCTTGTGCAGCCAAGATTGGGCCTCATGTGTTGAGGTAGGGAGCTTGAGTTGGACTCAGGAACTTGGAGTAGAATTCTTTGGTTGAACTCAAGAATGAATAAGCCTTTAGTGTAAAATATTATTCTTCATGTGTTGAGGTGAATACTTTGATATGTCAAAGTGATGCTGTTGTATAGTCTTGTTGGACAAGGCTGAGGACTTGTGTTTCAAGTCGGAGTCTCATGTGTTGAGGTGGACCTCCAGTATAGAAATGATGCTTTGCATGTTGAAGCATTAATGTTGTGTGATGTATTACTAATCATGATAAATGGTTGCTATTAAGTCTCCTCCAGAGACGGGCCACCTCTAGAGTGAATTACTTTAGCATATGATCACTTGATCCGCGCATAATATAACATGAGCACAACATCTGACAAATATTCTTAGTATAATCTGATATGATAGATAAATTAAAGTTAACACAGATAGACTGTGCAGAAAAGATAAGAGATAAAGATAAATGCATAGAAAACAAAGAGAATTCGAATTGCTCATGAGAAGACTTCGGTTGACTAAAGAGAACTCAATTTGTTAAGCTTATGTTAAAGTAACAGTGTATGCCTCAGTTAATTAAAGGAGAACTCATGGTGATCACTTCAGTAAAATCAATTAGTATGATTTCTGTTAAGAATAGTTAACTAAATTGTTGTACATAAGGACACTTTAGTTAAACTAAAGATGACACTTTAGTTAAACTAAAATACGACACTTAAGTTATGACACTTGAGTTACAACTATTGCATGCTGACACTTAAGTTAGCATTCTAACTAAGTGATCCTACATCTAGTTAGAAGGCAAGTTCATTCTGAAGTTAGTAGAGCATGATTCAATGTCAAAGAAGAAAGTCATTGCACATTATGTATTTCAGGATTGAAGAAGCCAAAGCACAACACAATTCTCCAAGAAAGAAATTCGTTATAGTTTGCATGAGAGGCTAATTCCCTGTGCAGTGATTCGCTACATCTTGCATGGTAGTGATTCTTGCTGGTTATTAATGTGTTGGACTCATTGGAAAGTTCATCTGATTGATCTTTCTTCTCTATTGCTTAGTATCTACACCTGGGGTGTTTGTTCTCTCTTATCTTGCACTTCGGTTGCCGAAAGCAATCTGCTATTGTAAAAGACATTCTTTGCTATCTATCATAATTATACTTTGAAGATTTGTTGGGGTTTTCGTCCTCATTATTTTAAGGGTTTTCCCAAGGTATATATTGTGTTATGGCTGAATGTTTATGTGCATGAATGGTTCATTAATTTCAAGTATTCAATATTTCCGCACTTCAAGAATTAAAGATCAAATCTCAACATATTTCAATAAAAAATTCAAGAGATCTCACCTGATCTCCACCATACCTCTAACCGCAAGATTCGCTACATCTTGCATGGTAGTGATTCTTGCTGGTTATTAATGTGTTGGACTCATTGGAAAGTTCATCTGATTGATCTTTCTTCTCTATTGCTTAGTATCTACACCTGGGGTGTTTGTTCTCTCTTATCTTGCACTTCGGTTGCCGAAAGCAATATGCTATTGTAAAAGTCATTCTTTGCTATCTATCATAATTATACTTTGAAGATTTGTTGGGGTTTTCGTCCTCATTATTTTAAGGGTTTTCCCAAGGTATATATTGTGTTATGGCTGAATGTTTATGTGCATGAATGGTTCATTAATTTCAAGTATTCAATATTTCCGCACTTCAAGAATTAAAGATCAAATCTCAACATATTTCAATAAAAAATTCAAGAGATCTCACCCGATCTCCACCATACCTCTAACCGCAAGAAGTAATGCATCAAATCGATGTCTTTCATCTAGAACTCTGTGGCCAAATCGACCTTGCACCCTACTATAAGCTCCTCTGCATTTGTGAGAAATAATTCATCCACGTACAATACCAAGATGAGCGGTTCAGATCCAACACGTTTGAAGTACAAGTTGGGATCTTCTCACTCTTAGTGAAGCCCATGCTTTGTAGGTATTCATTAATCCTTGAATGCCACTCCCTAGGTGCCTACTTGAGTCCATACAAGGGTTTCTTAACGTTACACACATGAGACTCTCTCCCATGTACCTCAAAACCTTGAGGTTTCTCTATGTATACTTCCTCAATGATCAAGTTGAGGAAGGTTGTCTTCATGTCCATCTAGGGAATCGTCCACCTTATGACTAAGGAAATAGATATCGCAACCTGAATGAAATCATACTTGGAAACTGGAGCGAATGTATCCTCATAGTCCATTCCCTTTCTATGTGAGAACCATCTCGCCACGAACCTCGCCTTGAACTTTTCAATGCTTCCATCTGCAACATGGTTTATCTTGAAGAACCACTTAGAAATCGCCACAGACTCCCCCTTTGGTTTAGCACAATGTCCCAGACATCATTCTTCATGACGGAGTTGTACCCCACCATGGCATCCCTCCAAATTTGTTGGTCGGTTGCTTCCTCATTATTGGAAGTCTTGGAATCAATGATGTTGCTCATTAATGCCATATAGTTTGGAACCTCCTCAGAGGCGTACTCTCCTTGAATGACCTCCTGGGAGCCTAAACTTGCTTCCAAGCATCTCTCAATGTCTGCTCAAACCATCTGGGTTTCCTGACAGAACTAGGAGCCTAACTCCTCTTCACCTGAAGGTTGACTCCCTGAACTAGAAGTATGTGAACTTTGTTCTCCCTTTGGAGCCTCCTGCTCCTCGTCCTCTTCCACTAAAGGCAACTCACGAGACTTCCTAGATGCCAAGTTCTCCTCGAACTTAACATCATGGCTCACCATTGTCTTCCACTGTGCTGGCATGAGGGTTCTGTAAGACTTTGAGGTCTTGTTGTATCCCACAAACACACACTTCTCTTTCGTAGTATCAAGCTTCATCCTCTTCTCTTCGAGTACATGAATGTAGACTGGACAATCAAAGATTCTGAGATGACTAATCTCTTGGTTTCTCCCCTTTGAGTGCCTCCTCTGGAGTCTTTTCCTCCAATATACCATGAGGATTCTCGTTCTGCAAATAGACTGCTATGTTACATGCCTCTGCCCAAAGAAACATAAACAGACCCTGATCATGAATGATAGCCTTTGCAGTACTGATGATGGACTGGTCCCTTTCACTCTGCAACCCCATTCTATTAAGGGTTGTTTGAGTCTGACTTCTCCCTCTTGATCCCCACCTCCTTGTAGCAATCCTTGAAGTCATTGGAGGTGTACACACCCCCATTTTTTAACCTCAAGACCTTGATTGAAGTCATTGAGCTTTAAACTTCTGGAACTGATTGAAGATCTCATCCTTGGTCTTCATTAAGTAGATCCAGGTTTTCCTAGAAAAGTCATCAATGAACATCATATAGTACGATGCACCATTCAAAGATACTTTGGACATGGGCACACATATATCTGAATAAATGAGATCCAAGATCCCCTTGGACCTACTCTCATTGCTTGGAAAAGTAAGCTTGACATTCTTGCCATTTGCACATCCTCTGCATACTTCCTGCTGCTCAACACTGAAATTTGGAAGACCAATGACGATCTCCCTCATAATCGACAATGCTCTGTAATGCAAATGTCCCATCCTCCTATGCCAAAGCTTGCATAGGTTGTCATTATTGTGTACAAGGGCCTGAACAAGCTTCTCTTGCAACCTATATAAGTTTCCCTCTCTAACCCTATTCATCACTGTTGTGTTAGGGATAGCTCCCTTTGGATGTATGAGTACTTTCCCTCTCTTAAAGATAACAACAAAACCCCTCTTCTCCATAAATGAGTGAGTGCAAGTTCTTCTCAGTATTGGTATAAATAGCACATCCATGGCATTGAACGAACCACCTAACTCAAACTGGAACGAAACTGTTCCTTTCGTCTAACTACATACTTGGCATCATCACCAAGCTCCACATGGATCTTTGAGTTTGACTTAGTCAATATACTAAATAGATCACGCTCTTTTGTCTTGTGACGAGATGCACCAATGTCCAAGTACCATGCACTCCTAGCAACTGTGTTGGTAGGAAGGCAGGAAACTAGTAAGAAGTCACTCTTCAACTTCGCAGCAAACTTACTCAACTGAGTGTCTACAAATGCTACTCTACTTGTTTCTTCCCTATAAGCTTTGTAGCTCAAGAGGCACTCAGCATAATTTTGTCTCGTATGTGGAAGTGACCTTGCATTTACACTATCTAGGCTACTTTACTTTGTAATGTTGATTTTATAAAGTTGCATTAAGTGACTCTTATATAAAGTGACTTTTATAAAGTGTTCTTGTTATTTTTATAAGGTGACTTTATCTCATAAAGTGAACTTATGACATAAAGTGAAATAACTTTATTTAAAATAAAAGTATTTTATTTTGGAGGGAATGAATCACATCCCTTGATTTTGTTAAGGCAAGATTAGATCTTGGTCGTTGGATTTAGGTGTTGGGAAGGTGAATAGTCATTTTTAGAGTATAAGAGAGAGCCTAGGGTAGTGTGCAAGACGCAGTTTACAAGAGAAATTTTTGAGAGAGGGCTAAGAGGAGAAAAGTGATTTTGCAGCTGATTTGGCATCTTTCCCAAGAGAGTTGAAACAACAAAATCGTTTTTTAATGAAATAACCAGCACAAATAAGCTAGATTACAATAATCCATGAACAATAAAATATATGATTGATAAGATCATAGTTACATATATCGGCGATATATTGCGAGTCATTTCCCTTGGCGATATATCACCACTAAAAAATCGCGACATTTACGACATTTTGAATATAAAAGGGGTAGAGGGGATAGATGATTCCTACTATTTATCATTGTACTATGTAGTATCTAGATGCCTCATGAGTCATGATGATTCATCTCTTGAGAGGCATTTATTTAATCATTTGATGTAATTTTCTATCATTCAGTCAGGAACATATTTTAGTATTTTCAGTTTATAGTGGATAGGTGATCATGATCCACCATTTGACATCTTATGCATCTTATATATTAGTTGTATTTTCATATTTATGTAGCAATGTGTTTATTTGATGTTGTTGTTGCTTTAAATGTTAAAAAAAATGAAAAATATGGTTATTTTTGTAATTTTTTATGCTTTACGACATTTGTCGATATTTTCACCGGTGTTGCCAATAAGTTACATTCCGGGCCCTCAACGATATATTCGCCAACACGATATATGTAACTATGGATAAGATAAGAGATGATTTACAATGAGAGAATGATGTTTGTATAATACCCATGCAAGGGTTGCCTTGGTGATGAGATGCCACCTTTCATAAGGTGCCTCTTCATTTTCCTTTTCATTTAATTATTTTATTAACTTATCACTATATTTAATATTTATTAATGCTTATTTATTATTTATTTTGTTCATTACATTGCCTTCCCCTTAAGGGAACCTTTGTCCTCAAAGCTTAATTGAAGACAAGGCTTACGTCTAATTTCTTGCTTGTAAAGTCATCTCTCGATCCTTTATTTTAGTACTTAAAACAATTGATGAAATGAGATATATGAGTTACGAATTCCAAAGAAAAAATGTTGCATTGTCTGTGATGTGGTCCATCCGAGATCTATTCCCATCGGAGGTGATTGTTGATTGTCTTGTTGGATAAATCTTCCCATTTTTTGCTTAGGTTGTAGCTTTCGTGTTCTTTCGCTTTTGGAATTATAACTCCTTTGTTTATGTTCATTTTGACCCTGTCGTTGGTCAAAATGCTTTTTGTAATTTGGGTGTCGGTAAGGAGTTCTTGTTGCTTGTTTTTTTGTTGGATTGACTTCCTTTTGAACTATGACGGGAATCGAATTTGTATTTGTTTCTTCTTCCTCAACTGAAATTTGTTTTTCGGAGAGCTTGGATGCTTCCTTCTGGATTTGAACTAATTTGTTCTGTAATAGATTATTATTATTCTGAATCTTCTCAAGCCTTTCGTCTTGCGATTGTTAGTCCCTTTTTAACTTCTCGATTTGTTCCTCTAGTTCTTGATTAACCTTCTTCAGGGAGTAGTTTTCTTTGTATTTTCCCAGTAATTTTTACTGGAGAGCTTGAATCCTTTCTTCCAACTTTTGACTGCATTGAAGTTTATCCTTTGCCTTCTTGATTTGCAGAAGTAATTTTTTATTATGATCTCTTAAACGAGAGATCTCTTCTTCTTTACCTGCATTAACCATGTTGAAATCCTTCTGTATTGATTTCTCATTTCCTCGCGACATCACCTTTGATATTTCTCTGAAGTCTTCAAGTGACGCGAGTTCTGGTTTTGACTTCATGTTAATGTCCTGCAATGTGATTTTCTTCTTTTTGTAGGGAAATGTCATAAACTTCTTTTCAAAAGTCCCCATTGTTTCTAGCCATGGTAATTGCCAAAATTAGGTCATCGTCACTACTACACATGGATCTAACTATAAATTGCGAGACGTCGATATAATCTCCAATGTTCAATTGTAAATTGCTTATTGCATATTCTTTGTTATTCCAAAAGTCTAACCTTTCACCTATATTTGACTTTGGAATCGCTAACTCAGTAGCAAATTCATCACTAATATAATTATTACATTCGTTGGGAGCAATAGAAATAGTAATGTTTTTCCCTCTAATTGTTCCTTTTATTTGAAATAACACTAGGACATAAGTTTTTAAATTGCTTGGAAATCTTACTTGTTTTTCACCATGAGACTCAATTTTTTATGCTTTCTTAAAAAAAATTCAATAATAATAATTATTAATTAATTAGTTAATAATAATAATATTATTAACATTTTTATATACTATATATATAGTTTTTTTTACAAACTTGAAGTAATGTGTCTGCTTGGCGTTATCTTCGATGGTAACTGTGATTGTTGGCTTGACTTCAAATTTTGCAACGACTTACGTTTGATTTTCGCGATAACGTCTTAGTTTAACTAATGACTGTCCTCATAGTCTAACTAATGACGCCATGGTTATAATAACCATCCTCATAGTTGTAGGGTTTTGATAGGAGAAATGGAAGGGATTATCTTGGAAATTTCTCTAAACTTGTCCTTGACCACCAACTGGCTTTTGGCCATTTCAAAACAAAATTTGTTAAAACAAAATTGTGTAAAGACCAGATCGCTCCCTCCCATTTCTCCTACCAAAACCCCACAACTATGAGGACGGTCATTATAAGCATGGCCACCATGAAGATGATTTTCATAACTATGGCCACCATGAGGACGATCATCATATTCATGGTGTCTTTTCATAAACAGTTGAGGGCTAAAACTTCGATTTTGGATTCTACTGTAACTGTGGTTGTATCATATACACCTTCCAGTTAATTGTTGCCTTAGGTCCCTACCGATCTTCTTTAGGTGCATAAGGTTACAGTAGCCACCGCGGTTACATGTATACTCTTGTATGCGTTTTTTGTTGTTCACTGGAGTTTGGGCACCATGTGATGTACTTTCTTTTCTCTTTCTCTCGTGAATCAAAAGTAATGCTTCTTCATTTATTTGTGTTTTGTTGGTGTGCTCTGTGTTGATGTTCTCCATGGTTCTAGCATCGAGCAAATATTCTGCAGATCATTCTATTAGATGGGTCCAGGGAGATAATGGCCCTGTCGTAGCCTAATTAGTCATGTCTTGACTATATGTATTTTAGGCTTGGATGCTTAGCCTCGTCCAGTCATGTGTTGACTGGAGTGGTACTAGGCTAGTGGTCACATTGCGTATTCTTTGTGTGGGAGAGCTCCGTAGCAGGAGTGATATATTCTTATAAAGTGAGATGACTTGTCTATGTTACAAGGACATCTTATCTCCTTGTGTATTAAATAAAGTCTAATCTAATGTCGAATTTGACACTTGGCTCTAAGAAGTGACATTAACTTCTTAAGAGTATGGTCAAATCAACATTAGATCCCTAGTGAAGAATATGACTGCATATGATGAGGCATCAACAAGGAGAACTTTTCTATGATGAAGAAATATCCATGAAGACAAGACAAACCATTGAAGAAGTTCCAAAGGACATTGAAGAAGCTCTAGAAGAATATAGAGACAAGATGGCAAGTCGGCTTGAAGACAAATAAAAATGGAAGATCAAAACTAGCAGGTCGACCGGTGAAGGAAGACATATCAACCCCATCTAAGGAAACTTCTAGTGAATGGAAGAATATAAATAGAGAGCCTCTCACCTCATTTGAACACACTCAACACAATATCTTCTCTCTCCACTTATGCGCATCTCTTGGAATGCCTAGCAAAGGCAAGAAGAAATTTTTGGGGTTATCTTATTCTTTTTGAAGTCTCGCTACCCTTTATAGGGATTCTTGTGAAGGAGGGAGAACCTCTCTTATATTTAGGTTCATCTTCATGATTGGTATTATTCTTGTACTGGATTGATTTCTTCTGAGAAACGTTTGCTGAGTTTTCTCCTATTTGGGTTTCCCAAGATAAAATCCTTGTGTCTCTTGTGCATGGTTATCTTTCAGTGATCCTTGCTTTTATAACTATTGCAAATGAATAATGTTGTAATTGTGGAATGAAGTAAATAATGGAATAAAGTTGAAAGAGATCAAAATTATCTTGCTAAGTTAAAACCCTAACATGGTATCAGAGTAGTTCTGAATAGATGCCATTGCTAGAGACTACTTGTGCTTCAATCTGGAAACCAGGGCTTTCAAATAAGAACACTTCTAACCTCAGTTTGGATTCAATCTAGGTGCCTTGAAGCTCGCCCTAGGAGGGCATATCCTTTGTGGAAATAAATTCAAGTTTTGACAATTTTCAATTTTGAACTAATTCTTGCAAGCGTCAAGAACTAGGGCTTCTAGTTTTAAGCCTTTCTAACCATAGTTTGAGTTCGATCTTAGTAAATTGGAACTCACCCTAGAAGGGCACATCTATATGTGGAATCAGATTTCACTTTTGGAAAACATCAATTTTGTTCTAGCTCCTGCTAGGGTTTTTGGATCAAATTTTTAGATTTTGTAAAGATGGTGTTTAGTCTTAGAGTAGAAGACAGATTGGATGGTGCTTCAAATTTTAGATCTTGGAAGACAAGAATACTCTTCGTCTTGGAAGAAAATGAAATCCAAAACTATGTAAATAAAGATGTCTCAGAACCAAAAGATGATGAGGAAAAAGCTAAACACAAGAAGATTGAAGCAAAGACAGAGGATTTTAATAGATTTTGTAAAAGACCACTTGATTCCTCATATCTCTGAGCTAAAGACTGCTAAAGCAATGTATGATGCCTTAGTAGGATTGTTCGAAAGCAAAACCAACAGCAGAAGACTAGCCTTGAGAAATCAACTTCGTTGCATGAAGATGACGAACTCAGATTTAGTGGCTACTTACTTCATGAAGGTCTCCCAATTGAGAGATCAACTTAAAACCATTGGCGACCTTATTGAGGATGCAAAACGCGTTATGATAACTCTTAATGGACTTCCTTCCTTATGGGAATCCTTTATTCAGAGCGTTTGTGGAAGAGAGGAGTTACCTAGGTTTGATCGATTATGGGCTGATTGTGTTCAAGAAGAGGCCAGAGTATTATCAAAGAATAGCCCACAGAAACCTCAAGAAGAAGAAAATCAAGTTCTTGTAGCTCATGCAAGAAAAGGAACAAGAAGAAGAAGAAGGTTCAAAAAGAAGAAATATACAAGTGAAGAATCAGCCCCAGCTGAAAGGAAGAATGATCTTTCAAAGATAAAGTGTTTCAATTGTCAGAAATTTGATCACTTTGCTTACAAGTGCACTCAATGGAAAAGGAAGGAAAGGAAACATGCATCAACAACAAATGTTGATGAGTCTTGGCCAAAGAAGGAAAAAGAAGATGAGCTTTAGGAGATTGCAGATGACCTCCAAAAAGAGTATTTCTTCTAGCTCACTTAAAATACATGTACACCAATGACAGCATCAACTTTGGATGTTGTCTTGTACTAAGTTACTATCATTGGTGATCTACTTCATGAAGACAAATGAAGAAAAATATCAAGGTTGCTAGTTCAGATGATGAAGCAGAGGCTCCTCCTAGAAACTCTAGTGATTTCTATAAGGAGGCAGAAATTAGGAGAGAGGGATCCAACAAAACAAAGATAACTATTTGATACTTTGTGTAATAAGTTTTATTTGCCTGATTTGAATTGTTATTTTTTTAATGAATAGCATAATTGTTTGGTTTAGTACTAGTTAACGTGCGTGGATATTTTTGTCATGTGTTGCAGAATAGGTTCATTATGAAGATTGTGAAAGTCTGTTGAAAGATAACTCTGAAGGTCCTCACTCATATTTTTGGTGTGGATGTGATGAGGAGGACTTACACTTTATCCTTTTATATTTATGTAAATAAGTGAGTGTTATATAAATAAAGCGATGTTTCATACTTTATAGAATGGGTCTCGCTTAAGTGTTTATTTAATAATTAAAGTGAATTAATTAGTAAATGTGAGTGCATTAAATGATGGCCCTTATTTTGTAAATGAATCTCAACCCTTGATTAGGTGGTTAAGATAGGTGGTCACAATTTTTTAAGTAGAAAACAGAGAGAGAGAGGACAAATTGAATACACACCATTAATGAAGAGAGAGGAAGAAGGTTGAAGAGAGAAAAGAGATACCCTAGAGTAGTAGCATGATTCACAAGGCAAGGAGCAACACACTTTCCAAGGCAGCCAGAAGGACCGTACAAGAGCAGACTGACAGCTGTACAGCAGCACATGTGGGTACATTTCCCAAGGAAGCGTTTTGCAAACTGACAGGCTGTACAACAGCATTAAATTCTAGCATGTGTGGCGTGATTTTCAAGGCACGAAGTACAGCAGCAAAGTACAGTCATACAACACGTCTGGGGGTCGTACAACTGTTAATTGGCACGAATTTTGAAGTATTTTGTTGTTTCAGTTTGGGATAATTTTGTAAATGAGGGTTGAAGAAATTAATTTTAGTGTTGATGAAAATTTTCTGATTATTCTTAATAAAATTTTCTTCTTTGGGGGTTTTTCCTACTCTGTTGACCAAAAATATCTGTGTCTCATGTGTATGATTGATACTTCGGTGTTTGAGAAGATCTTGAAGTGGTGGTTTTTAGTCTAAGTTTATGAGTAAATTTTTAATCAAAAACCCTAGATATTCAAGTGTTTGACAGAATGTGTGAATGAAAATTTTCATGTTAATGTCATTAATTTTCTTCATGGTATCAGAGTTGAACTAAAGTGGGGTTTAAGATTGTGATTCACATTTAGAAGTTGTGTTGTCTTTCACTTAAGATCTGTTGTAAGTAAATTCCAATGATGACCAGACTGTATGAGGATAGATTGGATGGTGTATCCAACTATCCTCCATGGAAAGTAAGGATTACTGGCGCATTAAAAGAATGGAATATATGGAGTTTTGCTAACACCAAGATGACCAAGCCTACAGACCAAGATGCATTAGATGAATTTGAAGTCCTTGAAGCCAGAGCCCAGAGAGTGATCCTAGATGGTGAAAGATCATCTCATTCCACATTTAGCAGAGAAGAAAACTGTTAAAGACACATGGGATACTCTAAACCAGTTACTTGAAGCCAAGAATGAGAACTGCAAGATGGCACTAAAGGACAAGCTATTCAATGTCAAGATGAACAAAGATGAGGATTGGGCTTCCTACTTAACTCGTGTGGGGCAAATCAATGATGAGGTAGCAGCTATAGGAGATATTGTCCCTGATTAAGAACTGGTGAGGATAGCCCTAAAGGGTTTCACCAAGAAGTGGGACGTATTTGTGAAGTGCATTGTAGGTAGAGAAAAGCTCTCCAAATGGCCCAGACTTTGGGATGACTTTACTTAGGAGGAGATTCGAGAAGGGTCTCTAGGTAGTCAGGTCAGTGAAGAAGTGGAGCAGAACGTGGCACTTGCAACAAAAGCTAACAAGAAGAAGAAAGACATCAGTTAGGTCAAATGTTACCAGTGTGGTCAGATGGGACATTATGTCTCTAAGTGTCCTGAGAAAAAGAAAGAGAAGACAAAGAGAGACATGGCAGCGTCTCCAACAGTAGAAGACTATGCAACGAAGTTTTAACAAGAGTTTTCTCTTGTCTCCATTGATTCCAGTATATGGAGCTTTGTTTTTGAGAATGTCTGGGTTGTTGATAGTGGTGCAACCAGACACATGATTGGAATCTATGATATCTTTCAGATTATCACAGAGTTGGGACCAAGACATTGTATTCAGAGAGATATTGACAGTCCACAAGTGGCGATACAAGGGGTTGGAACAGTCAGGTTCCAACTAGACCTTGGTGAGATCTTGAAAATACACGGAAGTGTTTTTGTTCCTGGGATGAGAGTTAGTAAACTCTCAGTATCATCCTTTGAGGATGAAGGTTATGGGATGATGGTGAGGTCTGGCCATGTTTTCTTGTATCGGAGAGATGAGCTAGTTGGTACTACCGTTCTGTTAGGAGATCGCAGGGACAGGCTCTATGTTTTGAGAGGGCACATTATATGTCTAGGAGCGGGTGGGTGGTTGTCAGAGTCAGAGGATGAGGCGAGAGTTGCATCTGATGTGCATGGTTCTGATGAGGAGAGTGATTCTTTCCAGAGCACTAGCAGGAGACTCAACCAATCCAGTGATGGTGTTGATGAGCAGGTAGATGAGGCTCAGGTCGAGTCTTTGGGTTTCCCACAATAAAATCCTTGTCTCTTGTGCATGGTTATCTTTCAATGATCCTTGCTTTTACTTCTATTGCAAATGAATAATGTTATAATTGTGGGATCAAGTAAATAATGAAATAAAGTTAAAAGAGATGAAAATTATATTGCTAAGTTAAACTCTAACACTCTGGTATATCATCTAGTGGACATGATTCACTCTTATAACACATAGCATTGAAATTGTCATCAACATCATCATTGCTATCTGCATAATCATATTCAATAGCTTTTTAGACTCTATTGTGTATTTCCTTACACTCTCTTCTAAATTGCTCAAGAATTGCGTTAACTTCTTCTTGAAATGACTCCATGTTTGGACTCATTTCATTATTATTACTGATATTACTCTTTTATTTATTATTGTTACAAAATGCCATCTTTCTAAATGCATATGGAATTCTTGGGAGCCTTATAAATTGTCATGGGAGCATGGTCATTAGACTCTTCCATCTTCTATGTTTTGGAAACTGTTTCTTTAATAGCGTGGTGATTGTTCCTTTGATAGATGGTGAGTGATCCTAGACAACATGGAAGGATTTTGAGTTGCCATTCTAGTTGTTCTTCTTTCTTCGCTATTTTTTGAAGAGGATTGTTTGAACATGTTTTGGGGGTTATAGTTTTGTTGATGGACTCTTGGCATGGTCAAGTTTTTGTTGTTAGCATGGTCAAGTTTTTGTTGTTAGCATGGTCACTGAAGTATTCCCATCTGACAAAAATTAAGGAGGCCATTGAGATGTAATTTTTACTTGGTCCCTTTAAGTCTTGTTTAAGGGGTATGTTGGAAAAGCACAATTTAAAAGGAAAAAATTAAGCAACAATGTAGGTCATCTCATTAATTCAATTAGCGTTTGTGAGCATGCATACTTTTTCTTCTTGTTAAATGTTAAAACTCGGTGCTCGTAAAGAAACTTGAAATCATGGTATCCAAATATAAATAATTCCAAAGTTACAAATATCGTGTTATGGAATATATCACTAAGGGTCCAAAAACAACATATTAGATTTATCAAGGAAAATGTCGGCAAACATCGACAATATATTGGAAAACTTAAAAAATACAAAAATATTCTTTGTTTTTCAATGTTTTAAACATCTAAAGCAACAAGAACATCAAATAAACTTATGTTGTAGAGGTACCCTTCCCTAGGGGTTGGGTTCGTGTCCCCGTTTCGGGTACCATCCCCAAGTCCTAAAAACCGGTTCGGGTACTTCATAGACATCCCATGAAGTCCCCCCCGAAGTCCCCAAGTATCAAGTACCTTTGGCCCCAAAACAGGAAACTTTGCTCATTTTGGGGACTTCGTGGAAACTCTAGTATGTGAAAATTTAAAAATATAAATATAATTTTTATAAAAAAAATTACCTTTGCGAAGCTGGACAGGGTAGGTGTGGGTCCCCTTACCCTCTTAAAACCCTGTGGACCTATCCACTTCTCCCAATGCAGAGTTGAGTCTTGACTTTTGTTGGAGCTCGCAAAGGAGAGGATACATGCAGAGGAGAGGCAAGACAAGCTTAGGTTCTCTTAGGCTTAAAAGGTTTGTGCTTTTAAGTTAATGACATGGCACCATCTAGCTTGGAGGGGATGGTGTCTATTCTTAGATTGTTTCTTCTAGAAGATTTCCTTATTCTTTTATGACTTTGGATCTTGTCATTGGATTTTTCTTGGCATAGTTTGTGTTTATTGTTGATCATTTGTGCAAGTTGTTCTAATGTTGTTGCATAGACCGTATTCTTTGTCCTTCATGAATGATAGAAAACCTACTTCGTTTATGTTTGTGCAGACGTTTCTATGCATGTGCATATTTCTAATTTTGAAAAACCAAAAGCTCCATCAACTATTGTCATGTTTATACTCAAGGCTCACATGTAGCTCCCACTTTATATCAATGATTTATGAACTTTCAAGCAATGTGCATGTTAATTGTACTTGTTAATTATTGAAATTGAATACTAGTGAAAAACAAACTGATTTAATTATATATATATATATATAGTACCCCTAACGTACCCAAGTCCCATGTTTCAAAAAGTGGCGTCCCTGTCCCTGTCCCTGTACCCAAGTTTCCTGGAAACTTAGAAATAAACACATTGCCACATGAATATGGAAAAGAAACCAATATTTAAGATGTATAAGACATCTAGTGATACATCACACATAAAAAATCAAGCTTGTCCTAAATCCTGAGTCCCCGACTCATGAATCAGCAAAAAATATAGTCAATGTATCTCATATACAATGAAATCAAGTAAATAAACTATTGATTCCCTCTAACCCTTTTACGGGCAAAGGTAAATGCTCTAGTAATGGTTCTTCCTTTGGAGCTAGAAGGCCTTGGTGATTGTGGGGGTTGTAGTGGACTTTGACGTCCTCTAGAAGATCTTGGAAATTGTTGTACTCTAGAAGAAGAATGTAGAGGTAGACCCTGATCAAGTCCTCTACCACTGCTAGTGTCACCATTGAGTCTACCTCCCTTTTATTGTGACTATGCCTGTGAAACTAGCGGCACACTCCCCAAACTCCTCATCCTCCTCTGGCCCCTCATCTTTTGTATCAGCCTCTAACCAATAAGGGGTTGCCCCCATAATGGGTTCCTTAGACTCCATCCTTCACGTAGTAGTGGCGTCAATCCCATCCAATGAGATGGCATCCATGTCACGTTTTTTCTCAATCTTCTTTACCCACAACCAAAGATTGTAATAGATGTAGACTAGATCATTTAGGTGTTGGGTTTCCAACTTGTATGAGGATCTTAAATTATAATACATAAATTAGAGGGTAAAGGGGCATAAATTACAACTTTAATGAATTTAAAATTTAATTTGAAATTCTCTAACCTGTTGCGCATCTTATTGTGTATTTTTTCAAATACATTCCAATTGTGCTCACAACTAGAAGAGCTACATGTTTGGCTAAGCACCCAAATGCAAGCTTTTGTAGATGAGGTACTCGTGAGCTATAGCTTTCCCACCAAGTATTACAATGAATCAGAGCAACATAAGAGAAGACGTTGAAATTTAAAACAATTAAAGAAGAGAAATGAAATTTGAGACAAGTGAAGATTATCTAGCATTATGTTCTTCTTGACACTAATAGCCATCTGAAAGCCAAATGTTTCCATGGCCCTCCTATAGGCTTCCAACTCTTTGGAAATCTTTGAACGGTTAGCCACACTTGGCACCATCCTCATACACTCTAAGAATCTATCCTTAACCACTGCATCAGAATTAAAGCTATATGAGTAATATAACATGGGGGTGAGGTATATCCTTGAAGCATGAATGGGGAAATGAAGTGTATATAGTTTCATCGCTCATCAATCACCCTCCATATCAATTGTTGTTTCTCATGCCCCTCATCCCCCTTGTCCTCATGATAGGAATGGATGGCCTCTTTGGCCCTATCCATGGCCTCATACAGGTAGCCAATTATGGGTTTGTCTCCATCAACCAAGCAGAGAACCTTTACCAAAGGTTTGCTGATGGTACACACCTCCTTCAACCCATCCTAAAAGCTCCCTTGGGATAACACTACCCTCCTGTTTAGTGCTAATGAATAAAGCAGGCCACTCAGTTGAAATAATGCTTTGCATTATTATACTTGAAGAATTGTAACTAGCTCTGTCTACTTGTAATATAATTATTCTGAGTTCAGAAAATCCAATTAATATAATTATTCTGAGTTCAGAAAATCCAATTATCTTTGAATTCAGGAGTTTCCAAACCCCATTCCTGTTTAGGAAAGTTTTGTTGTGGCCCCTGTTTCGTGTAACTTAGCGTGTAAGTTATTAACTCTTATGTTCTCATCAATTAGATAGTGTCTGTGATGAAATTTCCATTAAAAATCTTGCTTCTAGATATACTTCTCTGGCCCATCATCCTTTTGTCCATAAAGCATTTTAGTTGATGAGAGTAAAAGTTGGTTGATGGTCTCAATGCGTTCAAACTTCAAACTCCATGCAGGATGTTATTTATGATTACTTTTAGTGAATTTCCATTTCAACACTCTACTTAACTTGTTGGCAGTTGTTGACGATGACTAGAATTTCCTCAATTATGTATTTTTTGTTTTAATATAAAATTGGGTACTTTTTTTGATGATACATCTAAGAATTGTGATGTTGGTAAATGCTTCTTAGAGTATATTAAAAGCAGTTAGTTTACATCAGGAGTTTAATTTAATATCCAAGGGCTTATTACAATGGATTCCTTACCTAGCATAATCTATAAAAGCCAGCATATCAGCTTTAGCCCCTAGCTCCAAAGAGTCTACATATTTCCTGGAGAAATCTAACCTGGCTGTAATTTGATCTGCTGGCTCAGTCTTAAACGTTGGTAATACTCCTAAACTGAATCTGATAGTTTTGACATAACAAATGCCTGAACCTCTGCCCTAATTAGAAGGAAATGCTCATGAGATGTATCATGTCCCAAAGACCTCATCTAATCATCCTAGGGTTGTTATTTTCCATTGTAAAGGTCCCACATACAGCATTACATATTCTGTTTCATTTGACTCCCAAGGGCCAAAATATGTGGGCAACAACCTCAAACAATATGCTTCAGTCATGGAAAACAATATAACATTCATCCAAGCAGCCAATTCACGGGAGTCTGCTTGAATGCTAGGTGTTGAAATTTCATTTGCACTGGGCAATCAATGCATATCTGAAAATTCAACTACTTCCAAGAAGGTTCTTCGAATCTTAACCCTAGAATTTTCAGCCTTTAGGATTGCTGTAAATTAATGTGTAAAACAGCAGCAGACCAATCACAATAATTCACATCTAGTAGCCCTAAATTTTACCGCAATTCAAAGAGAAAAGATATTAATCATTCCAATGGGTTTCCAGCCCTCTAAAACAACTTCACATGCATAAACCAGATCTGCAAACTCATACAGAAGATGTAAAAGCAAACACAACAGAAATAGATGGTTGTACTCTTTTCTCCTAAGTGTGTCAAATCAACAAGACAATTAAGAGTTGGAGATAACCATCCCAAGATAAAATGCTGAAATCGAATCTGCAATATACACAATATGTGGAAAGTTGGAAATCCCACATATATGTGATTAATGAATGAAATACATACATACCAGAGACCTAGCTAGGGAAAGCTGGAAATCTTATATATCATAGTGGAAAAAATCGGCATCGGCAAAAAATTGGTGAGGGTCTAGAAAACATCTTCACGGCAAGATCGGTGAAAAAATCGGCAAAACTCGGTAAACAGCGGCAAGCATTAAAAAATGCAAATTTTGTACTTTAACAGGGTCAAAATTTCTTATCGAATTTCCCCCCTATTTCCAGATTTTTCCCAATTTTTTCTCGATTTTGCCTATTTTTTCTGATTTTTTGCCAATTTTCCCTGATGTCTGATTTTTTGAAAAATCGCCGGCCAGAAAAAATCGCGATTTTTTGGGACATCGCCAATTTTTCAGAGATTTTTTCCACTATGTTATATATATATATATGTGAAGTACATGCATACCAGATCCCCCTCTAAAGGTTAGGACGAAATCCAACCACCCAAGATGACCTAGCTAGGGTTAATCACAAACCCTACCTCCTTCAAGTTCAAGAATCCCTTTAACACTATCTCCAAGGCAAGACATCCTTCTCTTCCCCAAATTCATCCAAGGGTTTCCAAACCTTAATCTCTAGTCTCCAAGAGATAAAATCCTAACCCTAAAACCCAAGATGCTTCCAGAAACAAAGAAACCTTGGAACCCAAAATAGAGAGATCAAATGTAAAAGACTCTCTCCTTCCTCTATTTATATGAGTGGTAAGAAAGGACAACAAGATAACACATGTCGGCCTAAACCTTACAATCAAGCCTGATAAACATAATAAATCCACAAACAAGTGAAGTGCTCCATTGCTAGAGTACATGTGTCAAGTTCTAATGATGATGTTGTGCACAATATTGAACCGAGGTGATGTATCTATTCAAGGCAAGTCCACACCACTCCATCCCAAGTCTCCACAAACTCCATCCATCCTCCAAAACCAAGTATTCCACTGGGGCAACTACTTCCTGCAAGAACGCTATCAAAGCCCTAGGTGTCCCTAACTCCAATCCTCTAAACAAGAAACCAAGCTACCACATGCCATCTAAGGCTTGTTACCCTCCTCCACAATGCACATTGTTCCTCATGTCTTGTAGGGCTTTCTCCCACTAGATGAATCCTCCATGTGACCATCATGTAGGGCATCCACCATCCAGGGAAGAGATCTCCAACATCCTAGGGAAGAACATTGAGCTAGTGATCCTCCAAGGTCTAGCATACATTGAGCAAACTATCACAAGTGTGCATATCCATCACCGACCGTTTCTCATGCTACAATCCATCTTGAACCATCTGGGGGCTGAACATACCGTGTACCCGAAATCTCATGAAGCATCCCAAACATGGTGTAAACACTTTCAAAGTAGCCTGGAAGTCTAACACTAGGCTCTGGTGGAGTGCCAACCAAAGAAATATGCAGGATTTAACATATAATGTATATTTTTTTCCAAGATGTTTTGAACATGCTTTTGTAACCATCTATATTGTTTTAAATTTCTTGTTTGAGTGTTATTGTTTGTAACTTTCCACTTTGTACTTTAAGATTTCAAACAAGGATTGGACTTAGAGTGGATGAATGTATTTGGAATTTGATGGAGATAATTTGGTTTAAGGTGAAATAGCAAGATTGTAACATTGTCCAGTTATAATGTTTGGCTCTTATTTACAATTGTTATATTATTTGAACAGGTTGTAGATAAGATGCACGCTCGAGCCAGTGGCCCAAGAGTGATGTTGACAAGACAACCCACTGAGGGAAGAAGTCGTGAGGGAGGTAAGATGGTCATTATGCAGCTTTTATCTCAAAGATAGGTTAAGTTATTGAATTCCATCGATTTAATACAAGCATGCCTTCTGCTTTTAAAACCCCAGAGAATGATTGGATATTATTGTGCAGGATTGCGACTAGGAGAAATGGAGCGTGATTGTTTGATTGCATATGGTGCAAGTATGATGATATTGGAACGATTGATGATATCAAGTGACCAATTTGAAGTACAGGTATGATAAGATGAGCAGGGATATTTGGACAATCCTAGTGCTGTATTTGCTTCACAATGATATTTAGTGGTTTCTGAAAACAACATTACTCGTATAGATTGACTATTAAATTTTCATACAATCTAGGATTCGTAACTGTATAGTACACTAGTAATGTAAGCTTATTCACTAGAATTATTGTTCAGCAAATTTGGTTTTAAAAATTGGCAGCCATGGAATGCTGATTTATCTTTTGTTTCTGTTATTGTTGTTTATGTGGCAGGTTTGTACAAAATGTGGTTTACTCGGATACTATAACCAAAAACTCAAGATGGCGTATTGTTCAACGTGCAAAAATGGGGAAAACATATCTACCATGAAACTGCCTTATGCTTGCAAACTTTTGTTTCAGGTTCCGTGCATTTCTGCTACTTCTGCTAGTTAGAAATCTTAATTTATTTTTTACTAGATCTTTTACAGTTTCTGTCTTATAGGTGATACTTGGTTGTAGTTTATAACTATTGTTGGGTCTGCAGGAATTGCAATCCATGAACATTATACCTCGCTTGCAACTGGCAGACGCATGACATAATAAAATTTGTGGAGCATAGAACTCAGATAACAGCAAAATTGGAGGATTCCAACATTTAACAACCCAAGTTATCCAAGATGTACCATATTTTCTCATTTTGTGAATAGTCTAATCTTTATAGAGTTTTAAGAAAATGAATTCTTTGAGCGATTATGTTGGAGAATGATACCTGCTTTCAAGAAAAACTTGAGCAGTACAACTTTTGTTCTGTTTTGCCGATTGCATATTCAGTATTGTATGTTCTATTGCTATATTAGCCAAGCTCATTTTCATATGGTTATTAAATAAGACATTGATATAAAGGTTATTGAAATGCTTGATAACCTGGATCATCTGAAACAGGAAAATGGGAACATTGCCAAGATGGACATTGTCAAATATCTTAGGAATACTTGTACTGCTATGCCAATTTGTCACTGGTATATGATGGACTAGAAGGCTGTTCCGCATTCCAGTTTGCAGCCTGATCCACCTGTATAAATATTCATGTATATGTTGCACTTTATTTAAACGCTACCAAATTTTCAGTGCTGTATAATATTTACAATTTTTTGTTTAATTCATCAATTATTTGTCTACATTTCCTTTCAATGATATTATATTTTTCACTCCATTTATCAAATATACAGTTCATCAATATATAAGATACTGTTACAGTTTAAAACTTAAACTCAATTTTCTAAGTGCCAAGAGTCAAGGTCAAAGTCAAATACACAATGACAAGAAATTCATGCACTGGATTCTATATTTAAATTTTATGTTATACTTCAGACACAAAGTGACTGCAAAAATATAATACAAAATGTGTTCAAAGTTTAGAGTGGTGTACCTTCTAGTATCTCTTTAGGGTCTAGGACAAGCCAGCAGGATGATTTTGACATGTCAGATCTGTGGTAGCTGAGGACAAAGATATACTCAAGGAACCTATATAAGATCCCTCCATCGTTGTGCTAATGAACTGTTATCTTCATCATTAATATTAGCTCATCTCAACTCTTACAATTGAATGAGATCATTTACAATTGTAAACTAATTCTATTTTTTAGTATGGTTTTGTTTTGTGGTCATCATCACAATACCAACAAAGTTGAATTTTACTTTCCAATGGTCACAAATTATGACTGAGTTACAAATTATTTTCAACGGGCATGTTTATTGCCAACCAGTGCAACTATGCTTATTACAAATAAAACAAGAATGCTGTGATATGAAGAAAATGTGAACTCATCAGCATTGACATTCCATTAGTAAGATGTATGTGGCATATTGACCTAAAATATATATTTCATCTTAGCTGCACTTAGTCACAATAATACATATAATGCTTGCTTTTTTCTCAACTTAGCCCCACTTATCTACAATACATAGCCTTCACAATGTTTGGGAAAACTAGTAGTATGGACAATGCTTCGGAAAACAAGAAGCAACATTTGTTTGATAAAATAATACATATAATGCTTGTTTTTTTCTCAACTTAGTCCAACTTATCCACAATACATAGCATTCACAATGCTTGGGAAAACTAGTAGTATGCACAATGCTTCGGAAAACAAGAAGCAATATTTGTTTGATAAAATTATGCATGTATTTGGGAAGATTCTTTGATCGCTATGGATATCACAAAGGAAGCAATTGGTAGACATAGACTCCCAATGCCTCTACCAAATTCTGAATGTGTCATTTTTTATCGTTCTTTCTTTCGAGGATTTATATTTGAGTTTTCTTTGGCAAATCGAAGGGTTTTATCAAGTGTTTAATGAGTTGGGCCGGTATTCATGCTAATATTAGCAAAGATGGAACAAGGTGAGAAATTTTGGTAAAAGTACTTATTAGACAAGGCATGCAAAATCTTGCTCAAAGAATAATCTTGATTTCGATAGTTTGGGTGATAGTGCATGGGAAAAGAACCCCTTAAGTGGAAAAGATACAGTGTAAAGTGCTAAGTGGCCTCTTTTAAAATAGGTTTTAGCTTTGTGAAATATTTGGAACATTTTCTATGGTTATGCTATTGGCCAATTCGGTATGCCTTTCATCCATCCTTTTAAAAATTTCATTCGTCACTTCCTCCATTCGATTCAAAATAAGATTATAGCCATCATTGTTCAGACCAACAATTCCAAATGTTTTGTCGTCCTTCCGATTCTTATCACTCTTCTTGGATTCCTCGGATCGTTTTCTCTTATCCCCCAGTTCTTGATAGTGGGGTCTCGCTGAATTTTTCTTTGCTGTCATAGGGGGAGCTTCGTGGGATTTCTTCTCCTTGTGTATCCTTGTCCTGATTTCATGTTGTCCCATTTGGCGGCGTTTCAAGTTCAATAGATATCTGATCATCCGCGACAGGTTGTTTCAACTCTTTCGACCAGTCACGAACAATTGTTTCAATGTCTTGTTCTATTAGGATCTTGTAGTAGCTGTAAAAAGATGTGGTGAGCCTCAACCAAAAATCTGATAATGCTAGATATATTCACTCTACAAAATCTACTTGAAGAATCATACGAGTAGCTAGATATATTTGTAATAATTTTAGGTAACCAAGTGGTTGAGAACCTAGATATATTTGTAATAAATATATGTAATAAATATATGAGTAGCTAGATATATTTGTAATAATTTTAGGTAACCAAGTTGTTGAGAACCTAGATATATTTGTAATAAATATACGAATACTTAGATATATTTGCTAAGAAACTGGATTTGTCTTGGAGGCCCCTTGTGTCCCGTGGGGATCGAATCGGACACGATTCGATCTGAATTTGTGTTCGATTCAACTTTCAGTCGAATCCGTTTTCGGGACACGAAAAAAAAAACGAATCGGACACGAACTGAGAGCGTGTCCCGAAAACAGGACACGTAAAGTGCGGAAAAAGGCATTCAGGTTTGCTTTAAAACAAATTTTTGGCTTTCTTTTTGTCATTTGAAAGGAAGCAATTGGTTGAGAGTGAGTTGTATGTGCAGGTGAAGGAGTTTTGAAGGAATTTTGAAGGCTATCCATTGTTTCCAAGTGATTCTGGTGAATTTGTGGAGAGGATTGCAAGCTCAACCATCACACAAGAAAATGAATGTCTCAATCAGCTAGGGCAGGAGGTAGGGGGGAAAAGGAAAGGGAGAAATGCACCATCTAGGGCCTCCCCTCCTATTCCACCAAGCACAATCGGTTCTCTTCCTCTGTCAAGTGCTCCATCGGCTGCTAGTGGACTTCATTCTATGGCTCCATTTAACCTTGTTTTAGCAAGACAACAAGCCCAAGAAAAAAAATACCCTTTGTGGAAGTATGTGACAAGGAAAGATGGGCCTGGGGCAAAGCTTGGTGGGGGATGCAATGTGTCTTGGAGAAGCAAATTTTGCAAGCATGAGTTCATGAGCACATATTTCCGGGTTAAGGGCCATTTGTTGGCCCTTCCTTCTTGTGGGATTTCTTCATGCAAAGCGGTGAGTGTTAACGAAAGGAGGGATGTGGAAAGAGAGGATGATGTTGGTTAGGGAAGGTGGCAGCAGCAAACAAGAAAAAAGGGGATGATCCTCTTCCATTTTTGAGGAAGTCCTCTCGCACCAAGACTCCATTTCCACCTAGCATTCATGGGCGTGGGGATACTTATCAAACAAGAAAGAGGCAATCTACAGGTGGTCCAATGGATAGGATTTTCCAACAAGAGACACGAGAAGAGGTAGATCTTACCATTGCATTTTTCTTCTACCTCAACTTCATCTCATTCAATGTTGCACGGTCACCATTGTATTTTGAGATAGTTCGAACTATCTTAGAACAAGCTCCAAGTGGTTATGTGCCTCCTGGTTCAGAGAAGATTAGAACCACATTGTTGGTTAAAGCAAAGAAGGAGGTAGATAAAATCCTTGAGCCAATTAGAACAACATGGCCCTCATGCTTTGTGAGTATTGTTTATGGTGGATGGACAGATCCCGCACGCCATCCACTCATCAATTTCATGGTATCTTCCCAAAATGGACCGTTGTTCTTGAAAGCGGTGGATGCTCTTGGGAAATACAAGGATGCACAATTTATGGGTGATTTATTCATCAAAACCATTGAAGAAGTAGTTGTTGATTCGTGTGTACAAATCATCACGGACAATGCACCTGTTTGCAACACTGCTGGCATGATTGTGAAAGCTAAATATCCACATGTATGTTCATTTTGGACACCTTTCATTTCTAATTTGCTCATTGTTTGAATTTGGTCATTGCAATGTTAGTGTTGTAGAGTCATTGATACATGCTTTTATTGCTCTTACAGGTTTTTTGGACACATTGCATCGTCCATTCCTTGAATTTATAGCACTAAAAGCCATTGCTTCGGATGTGACATGGATTGGCAACCTTATTGAGGATGCACGTCATATCTGTAACCTTGTACAAAACCACACAAATGCCCTCACCATCTACAAACAGTACACATAGCTTTCATTGCTAAAGATTGCAGATACCCGGTTTGCTTCTCCATTCATCATGCTCAAGAGGTTGAGGGAGGTCAAAACCGCTCTTGGGTCCATGGTGATTTCAGAGTTTTGGGCTTTTTGGAGAAAGACGGATCAGGCTGCTTCACAAAAGGTGAAGGACACAGTGTTAGATGATGGTTGGTGGGACACAGTAGATCTTAGCATTAAGATCATGGAGCCAATCATTTCTTTGTTGCGGTTTGCAGACACGAACCAGCCCATCCTAGCAGAGGTTTATGAGGGGTGGGATTCCATGATTGAGTCCATGAGGTCCATTATCATGGAGAATGAGTGTCCCAAGTATGGGACATCGGCAGAAAACTTATGGACCATTATTCTGGATATTCTTATCTCCATGTGGGATAAGAATTGCACACCTTTGCATTGCTTGGCCCACTCCTTGAACCCCAAGTTCTACACTCAGGAGTGGCTCACTGGTGGATCAGGGGCTTCACACAGAGTCCCTCCTCACATGGATGCAGAGATTGCACATGGGAGGAAGATAGCACTTAGACGGCTATTTCAGGATAGTGACATGCTTAAGGAGGCGGAGGAGGGCTTTGTAGATTTTTCCACTGGCACTGGGAGATTTGGAGGCTATGATGTGCTTAGAGATAGGGAGGGTAAGAAACCCTATGCTTGGTGGGAAACTCATGGGGCAACATCCCCTATTCTACAAAAGTTAGCCTTGAGGGTCAGCTCTAAAGTTACATCATCCTCTTGTTGCAAGAGGAATTGGAGCACATATGGGAACTTGTACAATGTGAAGAAGAGCAGGCTTGAGCAGTCCAGGGCAGAGTCGATGGTGTATGTGCACTCCAACCTTCGTCTTATTTACAGGAAGAGGGAGGAGTGGGTGAAGGGAAAGACAAAGATGTGGGATGTCTTTCCTGATGATATGGGTTTGGACAACAATATTGAGTTGGCATTAGCCAACATGGATCTTAATGATCCAGTGCTAGAGCCGGTCACTTTTGATGATAGTGATCGTATAGAGGGGTCATCCTCCATAGCAGCAGATGCAGATCGTCAAATGGACAGAGAGGAGGAGGGGGAGGAGGATGAGGATCGGGGTAGGGGCAGTGATGAGTATGTTGATGTTGATTCAGGCATGGAGGAGGACTACTGACATATGGGATTCTCCCATCTTGATCCACCCCTTTTTGTATTTACTATTAGACTTTAGTCTATTTGGCATTTGCCAATGCCCAGTGGCATTTCGACATATATGTATACATTTTGATTTGGATGACTTAATGAGAAATATGGTTCCAACATGCATCTGTGTCTCATTGTGATTTGTGAATGACAAATGTGTTGTGAATTGTGATTTGTGAATAACAAATGTGTAATCATTAATGTGTTTTTATTCTAATTTCTATTGAATATTTGTAAATGTTCTAGTTTCTAAAGAATTTTGGATCTATATGTCTATATTTTTAAATTTTAATATATTTACATACATACATACATACATACATACATACATACATACATACATACATACATACATATATATATATATATATATATATATATAACGTGTCCGACGTGTCCTGATTCCAGGGGTCACTGTGTTCATGTCGGACTCTCGTATTTTCGTGTCCTTCATGTCTCGTGTTAGGTGACTTAGTATATTTGTAATAATTTTAGGTAACCAAATTGTTGAGTTCTTGTCTTAGGTAGTTAAGTTTTAATATTATTTCAATATTTTTTGATAGGAGAAATTTTTTTTTTTTAAATAATTTACTTTTGAATCTTATATTATATCAAGCTTTTGTAAGGAGTTCTTGAGGTGCTTTAAAGCTTTTAAGGCAATTCTTGACTTGCTTATGACAATCCATTAAAAAGCTATTGAATTGTTTATTTGCCACTAGACAAATTTTCGTTGAAATTGTAAAATGAAATATAATTCAGTTTTTTATATTGTCTTGTCTTGAGAGATGCCACTCCAGGCCTAAGTCATCGTGTTCGGCGATTTTCCACCTTGAAAATCAAAATTCATCGATTTTTTGAGACAACCGAAATTTATGGGTAAAATTCCTTGATTTTCAAACCAATTTCAAAATTTTGTTTTTGGCAAATCTCACGGCGAATTAAATCACCAGAAAATCAGGGCGAATTTTTAAAGATCAACAAAATTTCGTTTAAAATCGTTTTCCCCCTTTTCGGGGCCTGGGTAAACCATACCTTTTCTACTCTACGCGTGAAGACTTTTTGCTCTCTTTACTACTGTCGAAGACTCCTCGTCGATCGTTTCAGCATTGGTTCTCACTGTGTAAATTTTCCCATGTCTTTCCATCTAGAGTTAGTTGATGTTGTCGACAAAGGGTTGATTCTCAGAGTGCAAACTCCGACTACTGCAACTTACAACTTTACAAGTGCAGACTCTCGACAAGTCTACGGAGACGTTGCAGCTTATCCGTGACTGCAGTGAGAGTTAATATTATCCGCGGAGAGTAAGTGATGATATTGAGGATAATATTTTCTTTTTTGGGATGATATTTTGCTAAATAGCGATATGAATGGCATTTTAATATTATGTTTTATCAGTTTATGAATATGTTTGTACATTTCAAACAAGATATATAATAGTGTTTTTAAATAATAATTCTCGTTGCCATGTTTTTATTTATTTTTTATGCTATGACTATCATGTCCATACTTCATTTAATGTTCATTATTTCAACGATTTTATGTCTATCATGTTTATTGTTGATGTGTTGAGTGTTTATAGTTTAATGAGTATAATGAATTTATTTGAGAGTTTTCATATATTTTTTAATTCTCATATTGCCGAATTTTATAGCCAATTTTTCAATTTCCGAATTTCAAGGTTACCGAATTCAAACACAAACTCGAACCAAGTGACTTAGCTCCTGGCAACCATCTAAATGGCAGTCAGATAACTGCCTTTAATTCAAGACCTTTATTTCCTACTTTAAAAAAAATATTGAAACAATGCCATTTCCCTTGTAATTTTTTTAGTGCAGAGAACAGCCTACCAGCTTTAAGGATCCCAAAGATTACTTCGTGAAAATCTTTTGAGATGCCCTAAGCATTGACTACAAAATTTGAACAATGATGTTCATAAACGGGTTTCAAGAATTTTATTGAAATATGAAGTTATTAGCTATTCTATATGGAATAAGCTAGTTATGGAGCAAACCTCCCTCCATCGGACGGAGGAGGAGCAAAGTCAACATTGACTTTGCTCCTCCTCCGTCTGATGGAGGGAGGTTTGCTCCATAGCTAACCCACGCCATTCTATATTCATGATAGTTTACCGTCATGTATAAATGTACAGGACACAATAGATTACGGTTTAACTAGGAACACGTCTTCAACATTAGCTTTACCATCCTACGATAGTATTTGGCATTTTCATTATTAAATTGTTTCAAGATAGATTTAATCACTATAACTTATTTTCCTATTTGTTCGGGCAAATATCAAACCAGATTCCAATGATGAAACAACACTGGGTACTGAACATAAGTTCTGATCCATCAACATAAATAAGTTAGAACATATTTATAGCTTGTAGATACCGCATAACATTTTTACTCTACCTCTCTCTCGTCCAGCAAGTGCAATCAGAAACCATTCACTCATGGTTATACCATAAGAATTATTTTAAAAAATGCAGATAGAAAATTAATTTCAGAAATAGCCAACAAAATCATTTAAAGATAAAAATAACCCTTCTGCAAGCTTATACAATGTCAGATTTCCAAAATTGGAGGCTTGCTGAATTAATGGGAGAGTCTGTAAGTGTTTTAAATTTACAAGCGTTGCTTTGTTATTCAACAACCATTTTGAAAAGAAATTATCTACAACTAAGGCAATTCCAAGCTTATATAATGTCAGATTTCTGAAATGGGAGGCGTTCCAATTCCTACTGAATTTATGGGAGAGTTGGTAGGTGTTTTAAATCTCCAAGCCCTGCTTGATTATTCTTGTCACCAACCATTTTTCATCTGCAACAACTAAAGCACTTCCAACCTAAACCATCCTAATAATTGTCCCAACTTGTGTGCAGGAAATTTATCATTTGATCTCAGCAAATGCAAAGTATGATAACAGTTGAATTACAGAGGTAATTAGAGACGATTAGAGAAGAGAAACAGACTTATTGCATCGAAAGGCGCTTTCTATAGCCCAAACTGGATGAGATGTGTCACGTCTCAAAGTGTATAAGATGTGTGTGGTACATGTAGGCTCCAAAAGCTAATATATAAAATAATTATAAAACCAAGTGCATGTGGGCTCAAATTGAAATCGGCTATCTTGTAAAATACATTTATATAAATATACATTGAATTCTTGAAAATCAAGGTGTCCTCACATTTTAAATAAATCTTTTCATAAATAGTTACAAGACAACTAAATATTTCGGCATTAGTTAGTCTTGCTTTGATTTCATCTACAAGGGAGACATGTCTTCACAATCAGTGAATGAGTGCAAATTTTTCCTGTTTGTAGTATTTATAGTTAGCATGTCTTAGACAATTATATTTGGGTAAATAGCTATTTTACTTTATAATTAATTAATTAATGCATTTTTTGCATATTTATAGGATTTATGTCTTAGCATTTACAACATGATTCCAAATTTTGTACAATTATAACGGAGACAAACCTTTCATCAAATTTAGTGTTAAATTCAATGAAGCATAGGATCATCAGCTTGCATGAATTCAAAAGAGAATATTTATGTTGCAGAAGAGAGAAGAATTTAGCATTGACTAATCAATTACTCGTGACAAATTTGCACACACATGGAGACAAAATTGGAATAATATGATTATATTCATGAATCAGTTTTTAATATATAATATAATGGTTATACATATAAGAGAATTCGAATTCCTAAGATAGGATTTGAATCTACCAACCTGGACTAACTCTCAAGCTTATTCGGTGTGGAAAAATCACCACTGGATCTCACTATTGCAACTTTGGATCACTAAAACAGTTCACACTCATTTAATTGATGAGGGCAAGTGAGCAAATGTGCCCTACTTCCCTTGCATCTTGGAAATTGGCGCTAGAGATACTCGGATTGATCTAACTGATGGGGATCAGAGCATAATTGGACTTAACTGAATACCTACTAGAGTCAATTGTTGGAGACTGCTGGTGGCAGTAAGAGTGGGTTCCTAAATTATAGGGATTGGTCCCTGGGGCACCTAAATTAATGCAATCAGGTGCAATAAGTGGCAGATGTCTCCTAGGTGTGTCCCCCGTGTACTACTAGAGTGATGAAGACCTCCTAAGCTAGGAAAATAGACAATTAGACTATGTGGTCAAAGGGAAGATTAATAGTAATCTCAACATTTAGAACCCTAAAATGGGTTTGCACTTGAAGAGATTTGATCCCTCTCGGTGCTTGATAGAGCCAGAGTTAAGATGGATCTACGTTGGTTTTCGCTGACTGTAGTGAACTAACAAACAAGGTGGGAAAATGCTCCAACAACAATCAAGACAAAATATGTTCTTCTAGTTCTTTGTGCCATGCCCTAAGTCACCTCAGTGGCCTTTTGAGGCAATGTGGAACTCCTTAGAACAAGACTCTGATAATTTTTCTTGCACTGATACCATTCTATCATGTCCCTCTCAACAAATAGAACCTTGGAGGGAGCATTGCACAGAATCATACTCCTAAAATTTTGCCCAACTGATACCCAACAATGTGGAAATGTAGACGTCCATAGATGAGAATGCCTAATCCATCCTTATTCTAGGGTAATCAGCCTCTTAATTACCTCTGCTAGCAATCTTAACTGTTAAACTCGACTTTCAATCAGTTTTAAGCCCTTTCGACTAGTTATTATGTCGTTATGATTTTTTCTTTACCTTTCTGACATTTTTGGCGTCCATACATCGGCAGTCAATAGTTAGAACCCCCTATGACCATACACAACTCGCCTATGTTCTTCTAGTTCTTTGTGCCATGCCCTAAGTCACCTCAGTGGCCTTTTGAGGCAATGTGGAACTCCTTAGAACAAGACTCTGATAATTTTTCTTGCACTGATACCATTCTATCATGTCCCTCTCAACAGATAGAACCTCGGAGGGAGCATTGCACAGAATCATACTCCTAAAATTTTGCCCAACTGATACCCAACAATGTGGAAATGTAGACGTCCATAGATGAGAATGCCTAATCCATCCTTAATCTAGGGTAATCGGCCTCTTAATTACCTCTGCTAGCAATCTTGACTGTTAAACTTGACTTTCAATCAGTTTTAAGCCCTTTCAACTAGTTAATTATGTCGTTATGATTTTTTCTTTACCTTTCTGACATTTTTGGCGTCCATACATCGACAGTGAATAGTCAGAACCCCCTATGACCAGACACAACTCACCTTGCCAACTTGGACATTCCAATATTGGAAGTCAGAACTTGGAATGATGCAATAGGCTCCGACTTTTTGGGCTGTGTTATGGAGAAAATTGTCCTATGACTTGGGGTAGAACCACAACATATGGAGTGACACCATAAATCAAATCAATTCCCAAATATGCTATATAATAATGAAATGCTAACAACAAAAAGGTAATGTCCTTACATCAACTGGATGTCTGAAGAAGACCACTGTTGAGCACTCAATCCAATGATCTTTACCTGCAACTTGTCCTCAACAACCAAGGCGTATGAGCATATAAAATATACATGAATTGTTAGCACATAATCTAGCATAATCCATTTAACATATTAAACAAATATACCCAATGAAATAATATAAACATTTGCAATATTAATTGGACGAGAAAAGAGTATTTCTATTAATGATATAAAGAACATAAGTACATAGTGACAACCTTCTGTCAGCAATTTGTCAGAACTAAGAAACTAAGTTCCTCTAACTAGGCCTCCAGCATTTCAATCCTTCTTGCAATAGAAATCTCACAAGTTCAAGGAGTAATTGGGTTCATCCTTCACAGGATAGGAAAGAGCTTGGGAGATGAACATAAGGGAGTTCAATCTTACAGGGATAAAGGGATGCAGATCAAGGCATGACAATGGGGCAAAATTTCTCCGAGTTTCCTTACTCTCAAACTTCTCCTCCCAAAATGCTTCACAATGGCTCAATATATATCCATCAAAGAGATGAAGAGTCGAATTCGAGCGTTTCTCAATATATCGAAGGCCAGGGATCATAATAGTTGTGACTTGGCAAGGAAAAATTGAAATATTTTTAATTTTGAGCATGCAACTCAATGTACGTGGGATATAATGAAGCAAGGTGTGAATACGTGAGCTGTCATGCTATTGAATCGTGTACATCAACAAAAATGTGATTTTTGGGATTTAAACTAAGCAACGGGGTTATGATGAGTTTGTAGAGAAACAAAGTAAGCCATCAAGACATGTTGCATAGGATGTGACAAATCATGTTATAACATATTCCCCTTAATGTATGAGGTTAGAGGGATGATCACAATGGTCGAAATGCATTATAAATCCCAAAAGTGGAGTAGTGGGGACCCAACTAGAAGAACTAGCCACTCATTATAACATTAAAATATTGACTTTGCATACATGACTGTGGATCTGAAGTACATAGCAATACAATGTGCATATACATGCAATAGGTGTTCATGGCCATGAGTAGGCAGTACATAATAGACATATGTCAAAAGTGGTCACAAAAAACACACAGTGAAGTCTAATCTCCAAATCAACTAAACACCGCTTGTATATACTGAAGTACAAATTGTTATGTGATGAGAAATGAGGTTCCATAGGTATTGTCATAATCAAAGATAGAAGCATATAGGATGATGCCACCATAATATGAGTTCTTCTACACGAACCGCTAATGGTACATGTCCCATCACGTGAATAAAGGTATTGAAGTTGAACACGATGAAACATCATCTAATTATGGGTCATTAAGGTATACCGTTAACAGACGTGAGGCAACCCACTGATGATTAAAATGAATGTCAAGATATCGAGTACATTCAACAAGTGTGAATAAATGTGTTGAGGTCAAACACTTGTAGAATCCATCGATTAGGAGACATTGATGTATTCCCAACAATCAATGACAAGAGAACCTACCACTAATGTCTGCAAGTCTTAAGGTACTCATCTTACTCTATATCCTAGTTCTAGAATAGATGATTTGAAGTTGATGGAGTGAGATTTGCTACAAGGAGGGAATTAGGGAATCCCCCATCAACCAGCATGATGTATGCAACGAAGTTGAATGATATGGAAGAAGTCGAGCGAACAAGATATACACAAACTAGTAACCATGTGTGTTTCTTGCGTGTACCAAATGCAAGTAGTACACAAAGGAAACCCTCTAAATAACAACCAATAATGAAAATTGCTAACAAAAGCGAGGAAATCACCTAAGAAGTCTAATGGAATCCAAGACACGGCATGAATCTCAATGTGTGAATATATTTCTTACTGTTGAACACAAGGGAAACCACTCAGTTAGGTACCAACAATGAGGTGTCATCTGTTGAGTTCAAGGTCACCTACCATTGATGAAAGTAGGCCGTGGGTGCTAAGTAGGACAACAACCTCATGTGATTATGAAATGCACTTATAAAGGGATGATTGACATGCAAAGTCAAGAAATATGAGGATTGACAGACTCAAGTTTATAGACTTCCTTTGAACAAGAGCACAAGGTAGATGGATAAACTCATGCATCATAGACTCAAGAATGAACATTGACACAACTCTGTGATGTAGGAGGCATCAACAGAGTCTCCATAGGGAGTGGATGCTTAATAGGTCGGAGGAATGCACTCTAAGTAACGAGTTCAACTTTCTAAGGCCATACTAAACCCAAACGTGTGATGGATAGACTCAAGAATTAGTGCTATGTTCAAAGTGACACGACTGCTGCCAATATAAGACAATATCATTTTATCGTCCGATTTTTATATTTTTATATTTTTCTATATTTTTCGTCTTTTTCATATTATAGAAGCCTAAAAAAAGGAATAAAAAAGTGCATATGGTACAAAAAGGAGGAAACAAGTGTCGTGGGCAAGCAAACTAGTTCCATGCAATGGAACATATCTATGCTCAATACAAGGAAATGTTTGTAGGATAAAAACACTCAGAGGAATGTTTCCTCTATGGTGAAGGAAAATCAAGTTGCAAAGGTTATTTATAAGCTCTACTTGGCTAGGATTAAGAAATGCTTAGGAAATTTGGCTTATAACGACACAACAAGAACCGACATTAGGCTAAAAAATGCAAGTAGGTGAATGATATGCAAATACAACTTGATATAATGGGAGTCCCTATGGGTGATGGCCAGAATAAAATATCATTAGACCAAAATTGAGGTCTAAAATGGGCTTCCTAAGGAAAATAATAAAATAATAATTATAATTTCCCTTTGTATTTTCAACATATTTCTCTATCATTTTACTCAAATTTCGAGCAAGAGCACTCATTGGCTACGAAATTAAATTCCGCATCCAACGAGTTCTCACACTGCATACTTTTGAAGGACCCTGCCCCATGAAAAGCTTGAAATACATTAAAAAATGTGTTACTTTCAAGTATCACGTTTTAAAATGTATTTTGTGTTTTTTTTGGAGTCAGGTCCCTCAAAGGGATGCATTGTGGGTACTCGTTGGATGCATAATTTAATTTTGCATCCAATGAGTTCTCCCGCTCGAAATTTGAGTACAACCACATAGACATATGTTGAATATCTGAATTAAAAAATAGTATTTTATGACAAATATGCCAAGTCAGCCATGATGGATGACTCTTTTCTTGATATTCTATTTCTTCTTGAATTCAATGGCCCATTTTCTTATGAGGTGGCTCGCTTTCTTATAAGGCCCATTTTAGACCCCAAATTTGCTCTAATGTGAGAAGAAACATAAGGTTTCTACACACAAGGACATGGCAGGACTTTAAGGGACTTTGAAACCTAATGAGGAGCTTCAACATGGGCACCAAATGATAAGATGTGTTCTAACTAGGGTACCCATTGTTAGGAAAGCACTACCGCTTAAATAACGACACTTTTATAAGCAACTGGAAGGTTCGGTGTCGATAGAAAGTGGGTTCGTACCTAAAGTTTATGAATCGTGGTCACAAGATAATGC
Organism: Pseudotsuga menziesii; assembly: GCA_001517045.1. Classification (NCBI taxonomy): domain Eukaryota; kingdom Viridiplantae; phylum Streptophyta; class Pinopsida; order Pinales; family Pinaceae; genus Pseudotsuga; species Pseudotsuga menziesii. The sequence goes on from LPNX010446689.1 coordinate 165,885, forward strand.
AAAAATGCAAGCAGAGTGAAACCCTATCCTATATGCCAGGGACGATATATACTTGTTGGAGGCACAAACATACTAAGAAATGGTAAGGTCCATTATGACCCGAAAACTACTTCAAAAAATCCTTCACTATATAACATTAGTCCATAAGGTTCCTAAAAGTATGGTTAAAAATTACGTAAAATTGGGTAAAACCAAAATATATACAATAGTATACAAGGTACCAGCCTAAGTTGGAGGTTCAAGCATAGTTCATTAAACGTGGGGGAGGCAATCAAAGTATTGCCTCAACTGTTAAAGGGTCGACTATGAATCCCTCTTTCAAAACGATAAATCCCAAAAAGGCAACATGTTCTAAATCAAAAAATGCATTCCATAGGGTTTAAGATAATCTTATAACACTTACCTCTTTCAAAGACAAGTGGAAGGTGAGCTGAATGATACACTCTCTTGCGAGAGTGACCAATACGGTTGTCCATATAAACCTCTACCATAATGGCAGGTGCCTCTCGAGGATTCACCACTCTTAACCATTATCGAACATTCTTTAGCATTCAGGTAAGTTTTAGTTTTATGCTCGACAATGGTCAGGTCTATTCCTGGCATTTCTTCATAAGACCAAGCAAAAGCATTGCAGAATTCTTTGAACAAATCAATGTAAATCTGAATTTCTTCAAGTGAGCAATCTGCACTGATATAAACATTCTCTACTTTTCTAGAAGTTCAATAAATGTTGGTAGAAGAAATATTAGCCATATTCCCTTCAACATATATATCATGTGTATCCAACGGGACCACAAGGTGACCAAATTTCTCGTGTAAGGTCGATCGGAACTCATCATGCTTGATCCTTTCAAGATCTAGGAGGAAATAAGATCTATGATGCATGTCTTCCCAAGGCATTTTGGAACCATTTTTGGCCTCAACAATAGCTTCATCTGAAGGAAAATTGTCGTCGAGGAAATCATGTGAGCATGATGAGTTAACTTCCCAAGCGGGAGGGAGTGGGGAATCTTCCTCCTTCATCCACGAAGAGGAAAGACCAGAGTCTGTAGTGACTTCTTGTAAAGCTTGATAAGTGATCTCTGCTGCAGACAACAACATGCACATTCCAATGTGTGGGTGCCCTTTACATGATCCAATCAAAGAAGGGAGAGTCCATGGATCATTCAAATATGAAGTATGAAACGAAATTGGACTCAACGACGATACAGTGACATCGAAATTAAATTGATATACGAGATTGGTGCCAGAAAATTATAAGTACCCATTAGAGAATGATACATATCAACACCAACATTTTTAGTTTCCTTCCGAGAGTTTCCAACTACGAGGACCATAGCCCCCAACGATGTAGAGGAAATGGAGCTAGTAAAAGATAATTCATCGATTGTCACGATTCTACCTTTGTGAGGAAAGCATACTACGCGAAACATAGATGAGATCACCACTTTCATAGCGTAAATCCAATTCCTACCGTGTAAAATATTATCACTAAGGGGTGCGTCAACCACCTATACCTTGATTGACATGGACTCCCCCTTAACTGGACTTGAAGAGAGGGTATCATTGCATGTGGTCAAAATGAACACCCATCAAATGCAGTCAGCATGGTCATAGACTAGCATAATTGAGGAAATACAAGGGCCTTCCAACAAAATAGGGACATCATTGACGCCGAAGTATCTTCATCAACAATAGTACGTTTGACAGTCATTCTAAGACATTCCACATGGACTTGAAAAGCCACATGGTAAGGTAAGTGAGGCTAAACATTAGCGATCTCAAACTTGATAACAATAGGGCCACTTAAAACAAGATTTCCCAAGGAAGATACCAAGGCATTCCTTTGTGTAGAACACGCCTGGAGTACCCCCAAAGCCCACATAACACACGGTGTTTGGCTCAGATCCTCAACAATGGAATAAATTTGGGCGGCTCAGGCATTAGGGTTATGAGTCCAGTGCTTAAGAACTCCTTCCGGAACACGAGGCATATAGCCAAGCTTATCAATTTGTAAAGGGGTTTTTGGAGATGAAGGATCTTTCCCTATACTAGGCTATGAAGGACCATAATCACGAGAGTGAGTGGCAACATTAACCTTCTCTTGTAGCATGTTGATGCATCCATGGCCACCATCATGGGCCATAGGGTTTGTTATCTCCCAAAATAAATTTAGTTTTCAATAAGTTCACTCAAATGATTTATTTTTTGATAAGATGAATATTCAAGTCATATTATGAAGGATATTAGGGTGGCTAACAAAATGAGGATCTCTGATGTTCTGATTATGTGATAAAATTAAAAATTTTAGCTTTCGGTGGCTTAGGCGAGCTTTCCAACAGCTCATTAGCCATTGAAAAGCTTTGATTTCGGTAGCTAACAGTTTAACGTAGGACCATACTTATCCACCGAAAGCTACCTCATGACGTTTTTGTTAAAAATCTAGGAAAAGGATTTTCGGTGGCTTAAGCGAGATTCTCAAGCGCTCATTAGCCACTGAAAAGCTTTGGTTTTGGCAGCTAAGGGAGCAATTACAGGAGGACATTAACCACCGAAATCAAATAAAACATGTTTTTGGAAAGGGCGTCTTTCAGTGGCTTAGGCGAACATGTCGGCCGTTCATTAGCCACCAAAAGCTCAACTTTCGGCAACTAGTAGACAAAATCCTATGTGCTCTTAACCACCAAAAAGGCCGAAAGAGGAAACGATTAATTGTCCATCAAATCAAAACTCGTTAGCACAAGACAGGTCATAATTTGGCAAAGTAAACCACCGAAAGGGCGGGGAAAGTGCAGTAAGGCGTAAGTTGATGATTGAAGAGGTAGTTATTAATCTGACTTGACCGATGGGAATCAAAACCATAAATATGTCCCATGACTGCAGAAAATATCCACTGAATATCAAGTTTGAATTAAAAATGATTACTGGCCAAGCTGTCTCGAAGATATCACCAAAATCTATCATCCTCTCACTCAAGCACTTACCAAGTAGTTAAAACCCTCAGAATCAGTTCCCTCCCTCCAATACACTCCACCTTCGATTAGATGCATCCTTACTGCTAGAGGACACCTCTAAAAATAAGCCTGCTAACCTCTTTCACAGAATTTGAATTCAATTTTTGCAGGCACTCAGGAGCACAATTGAGAAAATGAAGAAAGGAGGGCCTGCTCTCAAGCAAGAACTAGGAGACATCAGCTACCTGGAATTACATCTAGAAGTCTGCCAATTCTTCAAAGATGCAGGATACTACAAATTTTGTAAGAAAGTTCAAGGTTCACACCAGTAGGTTGCTGAAGCATTTGCCCTCTCATTCGATGGCTCCACAGCACTGATAGGTAAGGAGGAGTTCATGGTGGATGAAACCCTAATTGCAGAGGTGATTGAACTCCCAAGAATTGGGGAAAAGTGGTTTAAAACCACCATTACTAAAGATGTGGAGTTCAGATCCGATTTGAAGACCGAACACAGAGAGGTGGTGTGGAAGAAAAGTGTTCCATCCACCTGGCTAGAAGAGAGGTGGCAGCAATTACTGAAAGCCATTGTGGTATGTATAACTTGTGAAGGTAGATACAACAGGGCAATGATTTATCATTTCAAACTAATGAACTAATGAACCCTCTGAATTTACCTTTCTACTTACACAGGAGCCTGGAAAAAATGGCACACCAGGTGAAGAATCAAACAACTAAGATTGTTGGAATATTGTCTCACCATGGCCTCATACAACTCCTTATCCAAGAATTGCTGAAGAGGAGAACTATGGCATGGACACATTTCTTGTTTTGGAATGGTTTTGAAACAGCCTACAACCAGAAGAGAAGGGAAAGTCTCCTTCGAAGAAGTCCACCACCCCCATAAGTGGAAAGAGGAAAAGAAGGGCTATTTCACCAGCAATAGTAGAGCAGCCTTCTTCCCCTTCTAAAACCAAGCAGGTTAAAAGAAACCTAGACTTCAGTGAAAAGGGGAAGGAAATCACAGCACATAGTGGAAACATTTTGAACCTGCCCTACTCAGATTCAGAAGAAGAAAGGGAGGAAGGTGCTGACCTAGCAGAGTAGGTGGTAGCAGAAAATGAAGAACGTCCATCACCCACACCAAAAGATCAGGATGAACCAGTGGAAACGGCTTCCTCTAGCAAAGCCAGGGAACAGAAAGTAAACCAGTTGTTGAGACAAGTGTATGAGTTGGAAGTTTTAGAAAGAGAGATAAAAAGGAATAATGCCATGTTGAACAAGAGGAATAAGGAGTTGCACAATTCTTTCCTGGAGATGAGAGGAATGTATATCTTGCTGAAAAGAAGAAACCTAAGATACATGAAGGGCAACACCAGGTTGTACATGATGATCAGGCTTCTGAGGCTGCAGGTGAAGAATTCTAGACCAAACCCTAGCACTCATTTTACCCTAGAAAACCTAGCTGAAGCAAGAGTAAGCCTTCAGAATCCAAAATCAATCCAGGCTGTTGTTGATCTTCTAAACGTTGAGTAAATTGAAGGAGCGTCAGAAGGTAAGCAACAAAACTGAAAAAGGTAATTTGGGAGGTTGCCTAAAATTTTTGCAAAAATAGGGCTTTCGGTGGCTTAGGCAGACATTGAAGCAGTTCATTAGCCACCGAAAGCAGATCTTTCAGCAGCTAACAGACCCAAAATTTTGACTCCTTAACCACCGAAAGTAGAAAGAGGCGCAAAAAGCAATTTTTGCATAAAGGACCAGTTTTTGGAAATATACCTAGCCCAAAGAGGAAAGGGTCACAAACCCTACCTCTGTTAGAAAACAGTGACTTATCTAGCAGTGAACCAGTTACAGCTTTATCCTTAGTACTCACTGCAGTCATCAAAAGGTTCAAACAGTGAAAGATTTTTACAGATAGATAGACTAGTAGTTAAATTAGGGTTTTTTTGACCTAATTATGCAAAAACAATTATTTTGTCTATTTTTAGTAAATCAGATCCAATTTTTCAGGATCTGAATATTTTCGTAAAGGCTTAAAGCCTAAGACTTATGTTATAGAAAGGGTTCGACTTCGGGGACCTGTAGACCATTACTATTATCAAGCTTCTCATATTTCTCATGACCTAATATAAGCTCTTTTGCTATCATATGTTCAGCTTCCATTTCTTGTTTGTTCTGTGGTTATGCTTGAATGTGTTGTTCAGGTTTAATCATGTTATTTGATGTCTAATAGCTGTCATGCTATCTGCATGTTGATGATTTGAACTATAAGTGCTTTCCTTGTTATGATTAGCCATTTATATATATGTTTTTTATGTATGAATCTGCCAGCATGATAAGTTCTCCATCTCTGCACTATATTATCAAACCTTTGAACAATGGTAGTTAGAAGCCTTATCCTTGATTGAGTTTCATGCATGTCTTGAGAGTGTGAGGTCCTGTAGGTCACCTAACTTGATCCAATTAGAAAAACCATAAAACCATTTAAGTTACCAGGCATCCTCGAGCTGCAACCTAGAGGAGTTTCCTGGAGTGATAACAGGGTTTTAACTCCTATAGAACCCATTTCCGGTGTTGGAAGCACTCGATGCCAGGATTTTGATCCTAAGAAAGCGGATTCGTTAACACAGTTGGGATCTATGCCATAATCTTCGAGGCCTCATCCATTCAAGGACACAAGTGAGTAAGGTGATATTGTTTTTGTTTCTTGTATTCACCAACATTATTATCATTTTTGTCATTGTATGATTTCCTTTCTTCTTATTATTATTCCCACCCTTATGATTATTCTTCCCTTTTTTCTTATTCCCTTTAGGTTGTTGGTTACCTTTTGGGTTCGTTGATTTCATGGAATGTACCTCTGATGACTGGGTGGTAGAGGATGAAGTCGTAGCTTGTCCTACTGTAGACTTGCTAATAGACAAATTATGTATTTGACTTGTCACCTAGTCTACATCCTTGGCACTTGTGAAGCCTGCAATGCCATCAGCATGAGGCCTTGTCTTTTGCTTGAGATCATGATTGGATCACGATGCATAAGGAATGTTTTCATAAAGAATCCCAAATTGAGTGTAGATCAAGTCTAATTGCTAAAGTTTTAAATTTGGCATGTTCCTCAGTAGTTACTCCAGATGTTGAGACATCCTTTGCAATATACAACAAAATGGACTTGAGGAACCATTCCAATAGGAACTCTAGTGGAATATATTAGCTTTAATCAACCGCTTTCATCTACGCCACTCCAGAACATGATAAAAAATGTGTGTGGCTTTGTCTTGACTGAATGTTGATAAAATTTATGTGCTTGTGTCATAAGGCCAGGTCATTGAATGTTCAATACATGCCCCTAGGTAACTCAACATACCATTTTGCAAAAGTGAGGGCGTATTGAAATCGTCTCAAATGAATAGATCATGATTCAAGGAATTAGATGAGCACCAAAGGTGGAAGGTTGTAACATGATCACCTGGATCCTCACCCTTCTTTCCCTCAAACTTAGGAATGTCAGAGGGAATCTTGGTGGAGACCAAGGGCCATGCCGGATCATGACATACCAGATCATTCGTTGGTCTAGATAAGTTTGGAAATATCGAGGTCGCAAGAAACGAGAGCCTTGGTTGCGACGTCTGGAACCATGCCCCCTGAAAAGACTGATTATGTGGATAACTACCTGTAGGCATCAGATTCTGACTATAGGCCACGATGGGTTTCGATAAGGACTGTGACCCTGACTAGTGGGATAATAACCCCCTTCAAATTGATTCATGTAAGGATCGACGGGCATTTGCATGAAAGGAATCTCTTGGGAAGAGAAAGCAATATTACCAAAATTTCCCATATGATGGGAAGCATTTCCCCCTGACAAGGGAGGAGGCGTATACCCCCCAAAGGAACATTTGAACATTTGAACTCAAAGGAGGGTTTGCCATAAGAAATACATTCTTGGGAACTGGTGCAGTAAATGATGGAAAGAAACATGTGATATAAGAAGTAGAACCACCACCTACATGCCCACCCCCACCCATAAAATGATTAACATTGGTATTCAGAGATGATGAAGGGGGAGGACATCCCCGAACATAAGGAGAAGAAGGAGGGATATGTCCACTCTTGAATTGATAAATAGTAAAGGGGGTTGATGTACCCCCAAACCCAACACCAGGGTTACCACTGCAAACTGGTATGGAGGATGGGATACTCGATGACAAATTAGGCATGCCAAAATTAGGGATTAGAGATAAAAGGGACCGACTGAGCATCAGTTCCTGATAATCCTAAAGAAAAATTGGAAATGATCAGATGACCAAGTGAAATTGAAAGAATTAGTTCTAATAGGCTTAGATGAACTCGCGACTTGAGAATCAGTGAACACATGGGTCCCTGGGACCCATGAGGTAGCAGAGGAAGGAGTCACATGGACTCCCCCAACCACGACTCATAATAGGGTCGAAGATATCTCTGACATATCGGATATCTCGGACAAGGGGTAAGAATTCTTTGAAGTTCCCTATGGGATATATAAGGACCACCTATATCAGGTCTACACCTCTTATGGAGAGGCTGCAAAGGATCACTAGGTGGTAAACCTGCTAAATGAGGAGAACAATGGATAGTCGAAACTTGATCCACGATGACTCTAAAGAAAAATGTCCCAAAATAGTATCAATCCTAAAGGCCAACTAACCAGCAACGAGCACACTCCTCGAAAAGCTAAGCCAAATGCACACAAACACAGGAGGTGGATAAGGGACTTACCGAAGTATAGCAGGTATGCCTTTCCCAACAGGGGCCTAAGACTCCCTCACTACAAATAGAGGTAAGAGACTAGTTATAAGGGCCCTCAGACTTCATGACACAATGTCAGTGTGTTTTCCAACCCCTACCTGACCAGGACAGTCACAGAATAACCTCGACAAGCACCCCTTGTGGTACCTAGAATAAACAACTAAGGTCACCACGTATAACCAATGCTCGGGAACACAATCGTAGGCATATCCATCGTATGGGAAGGGTATCTAATCATGAAGCTCAAGAATCGCGTAGATACCTCAAGAACCCCTAGATACGAATAGACCCTGGATATATCTTCGAATCTAGGAAGGTATTGTAGAGCTATATCCACAACCAACTTTCACGATGCCTCATGCTTGACTCCCTTTTGACAAGAGCTTCCTGAGAACACCAATTATATCATGGATTTCACCATTCCTAGGACAAACACTTAATGTTGAGTTTCACAGTCTTGGATAAGTTCACTCACAAAATCCTATTCTAAGGCTCTAAAACCTATACTTGTTTGTGCACCTTACAAAATTAAAATTTGTCTTATAAATTTAAAGATTAAGTGTTTATTTTAATTAGTTATTACTCAAGGAATATGGTCATGCAACTAGTGATGTTTGTGACTTGACAAAAATAAAGAAGCATACACAAAAACATTGCTAAGTATTAGTCTTGTTTTTCAAAAGAAATTTGCATGCAATTAACTGAAAATGCACAAATATGGTCTCTTTCACTTTCAATGCTAATGCAATCTTTCCAAATAATGCCTAGATTATTGTAACTCCAATCAAAAGTGCAAATGCATAAGTAACCATGCAAAATGCAAATATTCAAGTAAATATGCAACATGTAAATATTTTTGTATTGTCAATATAGTTGACTGGAAATGCAAAATTGAACCACAAATTTCTTAGATTTTACAACAAGTATAAAAAGACCAACAAGCAAGACACTAAGAAGACATAACTTAAACACACAAGGACTCCTAATAAAAAATGACAAGAAATTATTTTTTCTAAAAAATAAAAAGTAAGAGAGATTTCAGTCACTATAAATGCAACTAACAAACAACACAGAGACCCCAAAAGACTCAAGAACACTTAGAACTCGCCCAACAAGCATCCCAATCAAGAAACAAGCTAAACATTGAGATGTACATGACTATCAAACAAACATCAGTGTATGTATGCGAGTCAAACACGGTGAGAACATGTATGTATGAAACTGTTGAAACTATGACCTGTGGATAGCGAGAAAAAGGACCAAAAAAAATGAGAGTGAAGGCAAACCACTCAAGAAAACATCCAAGTACTGACTGTCAAGCTACCAATGACACAAAAAATCAAGGAAACAAAGAGCAATAAAAGAGAAAATGCACAAAAAAAACCCTCGGAATAAGGAAAGATCCCTAGTGGATTCGCCAATTCTGCTACGGAGAAAATATTCCTATGGTTTGTGGTAGAACCAAAACAGATGGAGTGACACCAACAATAAACTCAATTCCAAATATGTTATATAAACATGAAATGCTAAATACAAAAGGGTAATATCCTTACCTCAACCGGATATCCGAAGAAGACCACCATTGAGCTCTCGATCCAATGCTCTTTACCTGCAACTTGTCCCAAAAACCCATGGCATACGAGCATATTAAATATATATGAATTGTTAGCACATAATCTAGAATAATCCATTTAACAAATTAAGCAAAGATACCCAATGAGATAATATAAACATTTGCAATATTAATTGGACCAGAAAAGAATATTTCTATTGATATAATGACCATAAGTACATAGTGACAACCTTCTCCGGGAAACTCGTCGGAACTGAGAAACTAAGTTCCTCCACCACTTCATTCCTCCATGCAATGGAAAGCTCACAAGTTCAATGAGTAATTGGGTTCCTCCCTCACATGATAGGAAAGAATTTGGGAGATGAACATAAGGGAGTTCAATCTTATAAGGATAAAGGGATGCAAACTCAAGGCATGGAAATGGGGAAAAATTTCTCCAGAGTTTCCTTACTCTCAAACTTATCCTCCCAAAATGCTTCAAAATGGCTCAATATATAACACTCAAAGGAGATGTAGGGTCGAATTTGAGCGTTTCCCTGTATATGGAAGGCCAGTGATCATAATAGTCATGACTTGGCAATGAAAACTTGAAATATTTTTAATTTTGAGCATGAAAGCCAATGTACACGGGTTGTAATGAAGCAAGGTTCTTACACACGAGTTATAATGTTGTTGACCCACGTACATCAACAAAAATCTGATTTTTGGGGTTTTAACTGAGAAGGGGGTTATGATGAATCTATAGAGGGACAAGGTAGGCCATCAAGGCATGTTGCATATGATGTGGAAAATCATGCTATAACACTACGGAAGGCGGAAGTAAGAACAACACCACTACCCTTTAGCAAGACACCTCCAATAGGCCTGCCTCAACGTATGTACCTTGAACCTCAGAAGTTGGCACAGTGGAACTAAAACCATCCAACGGGCCTTTCGATGTTTACTTCGGCATCGCTACTTCCTCATCGACAAGCCCACGATCCACGTGTTCTTCGCGCTATCGCCTTCTGACTTTGGAAGTTGGAAGTCAATATGGGTCCAATGACCAACAGGATGAGTCCAATCCCCAAATTATGACTCCGACATCTCGGCGTCGACATCACTACGTCAAGACTTTGACGCTTTGTTATTGATGTTCTTTGGTGAATTCCTCTTGTGGACTTAGGAATTTGGCCAAGTAATTCAGTCATAGCCACTTAGCCATTTTCTTCTGATCCCAAGGCTAATGCAACTGCTACTATTCATGCACAACAAGCATACCATTTTCCTACCAGTATAGTTTATGCATAAAACAATCCTTCCATCATAGTCACCACAACAAATAAACAATGCACATGGATGACTAATTTACGGCTGTGAACAACCATTTCATTGAGCAATTCAAGCCATACAAATCAGTTTATTCACCATACACAATTAACCATTCACCACATAATTAATAAATTAAGCACTCATAAATTATAAAATGAACATTCAAGAACTTCATTGGTTCCTTCGAGCAAGTGATCCAAACGTTTAACCCTTATCCATTCGAGAAGGCGGCTAAGGCACAATTTCACATTGCATGGAACTAACAGAACTCGCAGGGATTGGAGAACCTGAATAAATGTCATTAAACATACCCAGTGGGCTCATCATTGATCCACGTACACCATTTAAGCAAACACAAGCATAGATTGGATGCAAGCATCCATTAAACCATTTTTTAACTCAATGCCCAAGAATACATAGTTGAACAAACTCGAATCCAAAGAAAACAGACTATGCAAGGGTGCTATTCCACCCAACCATAGGCACTCTGCTCACCTATATTATTTTAGCTTCAAAGGCCACCCCTGGTCCAAGTTATGATTCCACCAGGGTGAAGGGATAGTTACAGGTTGTTTTCTTATCCCACAACCCAAATATGCTCCCAATAGATATTAATCCGGGCCAATTTAATTTGGGTTTTACACACAATCACCCAAATACATCACAGAGCATTGTGTCTTCCCATGCCTCCTCATTGAACGCATTATCACCTTCTTGCTCATCACATTCCTCTGCATGTGTCTACATGCTTACACCAAAGAATTACCTGCATCTCTCTACCAGTGCAAGGATGAGTGAATGATTCATTAGAGGAAATTTGAGGTCTAAAATGGGCCTTATAAGAAAACGAGCCAACAATAAATTCTTGTGAGTTGGAATTCAAGAATCAATAGAATTTCAATAAAATGATTCAACCATAATGGTTGACTTGACATATTTGTCATAAAAAAACTACTTTTTTGTTCGTATTTTCAACATATCTCCTTGTGTTTTTACTCAAATTTTGAGCGGGCAGCTTAGTGGATGCAGAATCTAATTCTGCATCTAAAGACTACCCACACGACATACTTTTGACGGACCCCGCTACCACAAAAACAAGAAATATCTGAAAAAATGTGATGATGACACGACATACTTTTGACAGATCTCGCTACCACAAAAACAATAAATACCTTAAAAACTGTAATGATGTCATCATCATGTTTTTCAGGTATTTCTTGTTTTTGTGGTAGTAGGGTCCATCAAAAGTATGCAGTGTGGGTGCTCATTGGATGAAATATTTAATTCCGCATCCAAGGTGCTCTTCTTATCAAAATTTGAGTAAAAAAACAGGGAGATATGTCGAAAATACGAACAAAAAAAGTAGTTTTTTTCTCTTTTCTTACTCCAAAATTAATAAATATTATTTTATTATTTTAACTATTGTTTTATTATTTTCCTTAGGAGGCCCATTTTAGTCCTCAAATTTTCTCTAATGATCGTTCATGGGAGAGTGAAGAATGGATGAACCGCTAGCATGAATGAATGAATGAATTCACTGGCATGAGAAAGCTAAATTCCAATAGGTATGAGCTGACATTGCTTCTTCCACAAGGTATAGTTAGTCCCAAGCTTCATTAACTACATGAGGTGATTTTCCATTAACCTCACCCACATGCATTTAGTGATTGGTTTCATAGTCAATAAGGTAGGTAATTTGTTCATCAAGACACATGACATAATTTGGGTAAGTTCTACATTTGACACATGGCATATGAATTTGGCCTCCCTTAGACCCCCTCTCCTCCTTCCCCTCTTGTGGAATCATATCCCCTTTGGTGCACCTTACACAACCCTGCTTTGATCATTTCATTATTCATATTCTCATCATATTCTCATACATTTTCGGGTTAGCAATACAATCCAACCAAACAATTTAATAACACATTCATCTCATACATGCTTAGCCATTCACTAGTCAATCCTTGGCCTTGAGCTCTGCACTAGGAATCCATGCTAGCACATTTAGATTATTTACATTTAATCGATTACATTACAAAAGTCAACTAGTGGTATTACACTTTGCAATTTCGTGAATGGCTCATATATTTGTAAGTAGATCATCCAACCACGTCAGGATTTCCTTTGTGTGACACACCTCAAACCCAACCTGAGCAAGCACCATTCATGCAAAATTCAAGTAATTTTCACTCGTTTGGCTCATGCAAAATTCAAATCATTTTCATTCATTTAACTTATGCAATGATAACCAATTGAGGCCTTCGGAAGTTCTTAAAGACAATACATAAGGACTCTTCCCATGGCATTTGTCAAATTTAATGTCTGTATATAACAACTATGTAGTACCTAAAAAATGTTGATGCGTATTTGAATGTAGTACACACAATCTAAATTGATTGTTTGAGTCTCACATTTTAATTTTAATAATAAAAATAAAAAACCATCCAAATATTTAAAAATAAAATTAACTTTTAATTTTAAAAAAATAACATATAAAATATAAATTTATTACTATCACTTTTTAAAATTCTCATTCATAGCAAAAAGTTGAACATAACATATAGTCTATTAGAATATTATAAGCCCACTCCATACAAATGTTAATCATTTCTGGTTAATTTCTTATGTTTTAGCTTAGATAGTTTGCATCCGCTTGCACCAATTGGTCAATACTTGCCATATATACCCCACCAGCGCTTTTATTATGATTCTGGTTAGATCATGCCCACTTTATTGATTGCCCAGATTAGTAACTACACCTTCCTGCAGATTATGCATTTATATTGCTTTATTCCATCTTTTCAGAGGATAATGTAAAGCTAGTCAACTAGGAAACTACTATCTTTTGTGGCCAACCCATCCCATGACTAGCATGTTTTTCCATCACTCATGACAATGCATTCATGATTCAACCAATTTGTGAGCTCCTTGACTGATTTGGAAAGCGGTTTAGTCACCTATGGGAGTTTATCATATTTTAGCAAGTCTGCTTTATGAGATAGCATGAGTTGTCTCCCAAGCAACTCGATTTTACTTATGAGAGATGTATTATTTATGTACATTATGTTGATCAGTAATACATGGAAAGATTTATGGATCAATCTCCACTTCTCTCGTATTCACTCTCATTATTCTTCTCTCTATTTTCTTCATTGTTCATGTTTGTGAGAAATATCTTGCACCTAGATCCTTATCTTGTGTTTACTCATGGTATCAAAGCCTCAATTTCTACATAGTCCATATAATCCACTGCGACATGGACTATTAAAAATTTAAAAAATATCAAATATATTGATTATAATATTATAAAAATGTAAAAATCCCATACAGGTGTAGTGCGTTGGTTGTTCAATTAATATGAAGTAAGTTGTTAAGAAAAGGTCACAAGTTCAATCCACACCCAACCTTACGCAAGTACCATCCCTTCATCCTTTCTTAGATTGCCAATTTACAAATTAATATTTTAATTTAACATTTTCAAATATATATATAAACATATCTAATAACTATAATTTTAAAAAAATCATAACATATAAAATAAAAAAAATTACATTTCTCATAAACTACATTGTATGAATTAACTAATAAGTTATCTTTCTCATAAACTACGATGTAGGAATTAACTAATATATATGATATATTGGAGTAGCATGTGTTTTGTAAATAATAATATGATAATTTGTTTTTATCATTTTTATTAATATGGTTTTTATTATTTTATAATCAATTATATATATTGTTAAAGGTAAACTATAATTTATATATTTTTTTAATTAAATAAAAATAAATTTAATTTAAACAAGTAAATTAAATTGTATAGTTGTTTAATACCTGCTTTATAAGATAATCTGCTTTATAAGATAATGTAAAAAATATAATATATTTACAATAAATTAGCATATTTATATTATATAATTCCTAAAATATAAATAGTTATATTATTTTTTATAATATTTTTGATACATATCATATGTATTGGTGAAATATACATATCAACCAATTATTATAATATTTTTGATACATAGGGGTGGTAGGTGTGGGGATCCTCGTGGATCCTAGAGGACATGTAGAACAAACATTCGCTTGGGGTCTAGGAACAAGAACAAATAATGAGGCTGAGTGGCTGGCTCTACTACAGGGTCTACATCTCATAAACACTAAAAACCTCCGTAAGGTAATGATATTCGGAGACTCTCGACATGTCATCTTCAAACTGATCAACGGATACCCATCTGGATCAGTCAATTGTCGCCGCCTGTTCGACAAAGCCAAGCCTCTCATGTCTAAATAATATGAGACATTTCACATCCTTCGTCACAATAATTCTACAGCAGACGCTTTGGCTAACGTGGGGCCCTCCCTTCCACAAGGCCATTACAGCCAGAATGGAAACACTCCTATCTCCAAATTCATTCCTTAATGTTTTGTCGGAAGCTTCCCTCTCGCTTACATGTTATGAGGCTTATCTCATTGTTTTTTCTAAATTCCCCTTGTTTCAAAAGAAGTCCTAAAGGCTCCCCTCCTCTACCACCTTATCTCTCCACTCGTCCCCCTTCCTTCTTCCCTTCCCCTTATCCCTCCTTTCCCCTCACTCTTCAACCCCTCTTCCATCAAATTCCCCTTATCCTTATCCCTCCACATTACCCTTCTCCCACCGCCTTGCGTCACCTCCCAACAACTGGCCTCCATTCCACGCTGCTTCCCGATGGTTCCTACCATTTAATTTGTTGTCATGTCTTCTTTATTTCCCCTGTCGCATGGTCTAACCTCTGCCCATTCCCTCTCTCAAATATCGTAGGCTTAATGGCTCACCTGTCATGGGTTAAATGCCCCTCCTCCTCGCACGCTCCAAGTCTTTTCGACCATCGTGGTATGTCTTCTCCTTGCAGCAGCATGCAAGCTCATTTTTCTCCCTCACTCGGCTCTGTTTATCATGAGGTCCCTCCGGAGCGAGTTCTTCTGAATGTAATTGCAGGCGTTGGTGAAGGGTGGCTGCAAGACATCCCGTGGGAAGCTCTCCCTCTCACCCGATCCTTTGTGAAGGAAAGGCTTGCCCTTGCAGCCTTCTCCACTTGTTCCTGTAGCTCCCTCTCCGGTTCCTTGTTGTGGTATTCAAACCTCGGCTCTGGCTCAATTCTTACACCTGAAGCGCATTCTGTCAATTTGGAGAGAAGCACGGTCTTAGGCTGCCATTGTACTGGGTGGAAGGAAGGTGCGGTGGGCACCTTGGTCTACAAAGAGAGGCAAATTAAAGAAGGTTCCTCCCTGCTGCAGGAGCTCAAAGTGCTCAGTTACATTCTAAGTGGCCTCTCGGCCGAGAACTAGGCTTGTGTTCTTGTAGGCTCTGTTTGTGCCTTGCACTCTACTTTTGCTCGCATAGATATCTCTCTAGGAATTGGAAGAATGTCCCAGGCAAGTGATAATGCAGGTTTAATGGATGTAAAAAAGAACCTTAGGCGACTTTATGAGATGATAGCAATTGGCATAATGGACAACAAAGAAATTGTGCAGGAGATTAAGAGAATGGGGGAAACAGTGAGCTACACCTCTCTGCAAATCAGCAATCACGATGCAAGGATTGATGACAATGAGAGCAACCTCAGGGAGATAATGGGCAAAGTTGACAGGATCTAGGAAGATCTTCAATGTTTGATCAACATGAACCAGGGAATAAGGTGAACGAAACCACTGCAGCAACCGAGCACCCAATGGAGGAAGAGTCTGTAGTTCAGCCCGGGAAATTCAGAGGCAATCCTTAATTAGTTTTCTATTAATCATGGTTAAATGTTTTACTGTCTTTTGCTATGTAAACAGTTTATAAGGGTATACACTACCCGAGGCACTAGTTGTTTTGGAAATGCTCTGTGTATAGTTTTTTGGAAAACTCCTCGGATAAGCTTTCTGTGCAGCAATTTTGATCTGCCTGAACACTTTGTTATGCTATCCTATCTGTACTGAATGGCTGTGCACATCTTGTTTTATTAAAACCTTTTATAGTTTCTGTTAAAAAAAATATAGTTTTGATACATATCCTCCTGAAATAGGAAATGCATTTTTGATGTATTATATTAAACTGTTCACTTGGCTGTGCTAGAAGAAAAAAAAGCATATTGGCTAAAATATAAATAATATATTGTTCCTTGTAATATTTTTTATACATTCAATATAACTTAAAGTTTTCTTTTAAATAATTTAATAAATTAGTTGTGTTTAGTTGGAAAACTTGAATAACTACTAAATAAACATATTATATCAAGTTTTTTTTATTTCTTTTAAAAAAATTTAGTTGTTATGGAATATTAAAATAATTAGAAGTGAAATTAAAAAATATGAAAATAATTTTTTAATTAAAAGTATGTATTGAGAAAAATAGTTGTAAAAGTTTGTCGTGAATTTATAGTTAATATAATTAATAGTTGAGAAATGAAGTATAATAGTTGAGAAATGAAGTATAGTAGAAAATAGTATATGAAAAGACTATTTTATTTAAAATAAATATTTGAATGGTAAATAAAATAGAATGAGGCACTGAGTCAAGATGAGTCTACTTACAACCATTAGAAGAAAACTTCCCACATGTTGCTATTAGACCGAGTATAAAAACTACCAAAGCTTTTGTGTTTTTCAAGCTAAACATCAAAACAACTACAAACAAAACAATTAGAGACCACCATGAGAGAGAAATCAAGTCGAAAATGAGGAAATGCATAACGTCATTACCATGCTTGGACAAATATGTATGTTCAAGCCATCTATGATCAACAACGAAGTAAACCATTGACTTTGTTGTTGGTTCGTTGAATGGCTTGAATGTACATGTTTTTTAAGGTCAGGTGTCTCAATTTGGCATTATTTTTGTGGAGGATCCTCATCACCTTGCTCGCTGATTTCGGGTGGAGACACATTAGACTTCACATTTGTCTCGTGTTTGACATCTGGTGCTTGCACTAGTTCCTATTGTATCCATCTCCTGAATTTCGTCCTTAGGATTACCATGGTCCAACATCATCGAAGCTTGCACCCTGACTTATGCCATCTCAAGTGGAGGATTGGCCACCTTGAGTGCCACCGCCGTCGCAATCAACAGAGAACGAAGGTTGTATATCGCGACCACATCTGCACACCATCGATTATCATCTGCACCTTGAGCTCAATTGGCTGCACTCTAACCTGCATATTTCCCTATAGATCCCTAAGGTCATTCCTAATATGTGTTGAGTTGCTTGCTTATAAATTCTGCATATGGCGAGAGTATCCTCGCAGACTGGGAGCTCGGTGGTGCTCTCGGACCATAATGCAGCCTCCTCCCTTGGGAATGCACCAAAGAATGTCTTGAGTTTCAAACAAAGTTAATATTCGTATCACTAGTAGCACGTCCCTCAACAATACAAGGCTTGATAAATAGCCCCATGTCACCCTTAAGTGGTTCCATAACTCCACCTTCTTGCTCCTTCATAATTGCATCGAAGATATACATGTGACTGGGTCATGCGAGCTGTTACCACCTAAGTTGTACTTAAATGTTTTTTATCAAGTGAGCCTAGTGAACCGGACAAGGATAACTTGTTCGGACTTCGGAGAATCTTCAGTCTTGCTTCTGGGGAGCTTTGTTGTACTATATCGCACGTTCATGCCCCATGGAGGAATTGTAATAAATGTCAAAGCATGATATTGTCTGTAAAAGACTCGGGTCTCTTAGACTTTATTTGTCAATCTGATTAGCCTGGGTGTTTTTTCCCTTGGTTATTATTGGTTGTTGAATAAATGACTAATAATTTCTGAGTTTTTCACTCCATACCTCCAAAGTCGGGGTGGTCGGCTTGGCATTTAGGCCTATTGAGGTTATTAGAGTCTATGTGTCAATGTATAAACATGCTATGCATCATGGTCGAGTCATATGAACATGTCTAAGTCCCCCTAGGTTTTTTAATTTTTTTAATTTTTTAATTTTTTTCAGTGTTTTTTATTAAAATTTATTTTTTCCAAAACTTAGGATATTTTTTAATAGTTTAGTTGGAAAAATTGATTTTGTAATAAAAGTGGGCCAAATAATCAGTTTCAGTCATGTAGGTGCTCATTTTCAAGCTAAGAGCACCATGTAAACCCACGGACCCACTTTTTCCTAGTTTTGAGTGATTTTCCATCACTTAGGTTAGAAATCCCCAAAAAATCATATTGATTATTTTAATTAATAAATTGATGAATAATGAAGCAAATCCAGAATCCTAGATCAAGGGATTCTCAGCTGATTTGATTGAAATCAATCAGATCTGAACCAGATTGACTGGATCTGACAAATCCTTGACTGAAGGAGGTGATCAAATCAGATCCATAGTTGATTTTCAGTAGCCTTTATGGGGAATTGTGCCCTCTCTCTCTCCTCCACACGTGTGGGATCTCTTGGAAGCTCTGTGGACTGATGTGTCAGTTTATGGGTTGATGTGTTAGCTTAATCATCCCCCCGGTTGACAAGTTGGCTCAATTCAGCTTCAGATCAGCATTGATTGACTCTCCATCAGCTGATTTGGTCTGTCTCCTGGGGATTTGTGCCCCCCCTGGGCTGGATCTCCTGGTTTTTGTATAAATAAAAGCACAAGCTGCCTCTTCCAAGCTAGTTAGAACAGGGATTGAGGTGTTTTTGATCTTGTACTACGTTATTGTTTATTATTTTGGAATAAAGAAGCTTTGGAGGCAAGATCTATGGTGTAATGCTCTTCATGTGTGGATGGTGATTGTCAAATGCTTATGAGGTATAATCTGTGTTATTTATCATTGCTTTTGCTGGTTATTTGTTGGCCTTGACAGATAGAGCTCCCTCCTGTTAGGGTAAGAGTTTATTCTAGTTTGATTTATGCTCTTACTGTGTGCTTGTTTCAGATCTATTGGAGTTGTATGTATTTTAAGTTTAATTGCATGCTTTCCAATTATCTCTTCCAGCAACACCTATGTTTTAACCATCTGTTTGTGCAAGGATTTCTAAGTTGCAGGTGATCTCACTTGTAGAAGAGGTTGAGCTGGTTTGCATCCTCCTCATCTTCAATATCTTCTAAATGACAGGGTCCCTCGGTGTTCCACCAAAGCAGACTCCAAAGCCCAACATTCCCAGGCTTCCAGCACTCTTTCTCTCTCTTTCTCCTTCAAAAAATCAATTTTCTTACCTGGTTACTGTGTTTGAAAGATTTGTTATAATTTGCATCTGTTATATCAAAGTAAAATTTACATAGATCTGCTATTTCAAAGCTCATAGTCTAGATCTCAATTCTGAAAAGTATCATTAAGCATTCTAGATCTAGCATAAGGAAATCGTCCATTTTGCATGGCAAGTTAAAGAAAATCAGTAGGTTGCATGCTCTAGATTTCCTTTTCTATTTTAAAAAGATTAAATCCAGCAATCAATGCATATTTCATTGGTTGCACAAACAGAAAGCCAAGATCCCATGGAAAGCTTGCTTTCCTCGGTTCCTTTTTCACCTCTTTAGCTAGTTTTAACTTAGTCTTTTTTGAGTTAAGGTAGGCTGATCCAAAGGTACTCTTAAAGTGCTTTTGGGCATATGTTATTCTAAAATGCTTGCTGGATTTTAGCAGGTGTAACAAAAAAGAAAGGGAGCTGCTGTTCGAAAGTGGCCTCGGGAGCATTCAAATCCCCCCAGGGGTCTCCCCTTTCACTAAAATTTAAAAATTTTGCAAAGTTGTAAGATCTTGGTTTCATCTCATATAAGGACCAAGAGGTTTCTGATATTTCAGCTTGCTGACATTGTAACCAATAACAATAAAAGAAAATCTTTGTTTTAGTAGGCTCTTTCGAGCCCGCTCCCCATCCCCCTTGGGGCGATTTGCGTCCATGTCTTTTTTTTGCTTTTCGTTTATCTTTTTTTAATCTAGCGTAGTTCTAACCTGCAGGGTAGTATACTTTGATTTGGAATCATTTCCATATTCCATATCTGAAGTTTCAAAATAATTTTAATACTTACTCCACGACTTCCCAATTGACCCGAAAGGGGAAAGAGATGCGTGGTAGGACTAATTAGAAAACCGGCATTGTGTATCTTTGTTTTCTTTTTTCACCAACTATATTAAAATTAACCCCTCCTTGATTCCCCGATTGAGATCCACTTGGATCGAAAGAAGTTCCTAGGGGGTTTTCTTTTTAATAAGAACACCTTGTCTAAAATTTACTAAAATTGACAAGACTCCGGTGTGTATGCTCTGCACTTGGCTGCGGTTCCTCCGATCAGTCAAGTTGCATCAAAAGCACTTGAGTGACTAGAATAATTAGGATTCACTCTCCCAAATTGAGAAACCATCAGGTGAAAATTCAACACCTCGATCAAACCATTACGGTGGCAAAATACCAAAAAAAAGCGAGAACTCCTGAAAAATGACCTCGGAGCGCCGATCTCTGTTACACCTACGGGTGCATTATGAACAATAGCCTCAGAGACTCCATTCAGCCCACATATTCCTTGCGGGTAGCCGTGAAGGTTTAGTTTTGGACATACTCCAAGTACTCTCGGGTATATCTGGAGTCCACCCCTTCACCTAATTTTAATCAACTCATATTTCACATTAACTTAAAACGTACCAAGAGGCAATCGCAAAACATTCATTCAAGCGCATGCAAGCACATTATTTTCTATGTTGACTCCATTTAAGGCACTGGTGATTTGTTTCTTTCATTTCTATATATATTGAGTGTCATTACTATGCTTATCTGCTTAAAATCTTGCATCTTGTTATCTTTTGTTTCCATTGGTTAATTTCAAAACTCCTAATTAACTCATTCAGTTTAACACCATCACACTAAATAATTAGCCTTAGTAACTTAATAGGGTCTACCCCCCTTGGCTTCATTAGGAGTTGAACCTAAACGGAGGAGTCAAGAACAAGGTGACAGCCTTGACTCGAGACTTGCCCCCAGGGACACACCGAGTGGCTTGAAGATTTCTGCCACGTAACTCAGGTGTGTGAAAGGCGACAACATGAGCAATTAAGATATGGGTTGGATGAATGTCTCAATCTTCCCACCACCGTTGTTTTCTCCCCTCCACTCACATCACCATTAATACATATGTCTCAATAATCAATCACCCAATCCAGGAGGCTCCAACCTTGCTCAATAATATCTTGGAAAGATATAGAAAGAGAGGTTGGATGTTCTAGGGGCATCATTATACTAATAATGTCTTCTTGAAAGTCCAACCGCACATTTTCGAGGTGATGTTCCATTTTGTGGGAAAATCTTTTAATATAGGAGGGAACAATCACAACTAGAAGATGAATCATATATTTCATCGAGATAAGAATATGCTCAAAAGGCCAACTTCCATCTTCTTATCTCGACGATGGAGAGGACGCGAGCTACATAATTGTTGTTGTCAAACGGGAAATCTAGCCCCATAAACATAATCATAAAAATGCATTGAAATAAAACATACATGTATAGATGTATAATAAATCAAATTACTGCGGAAGCAACGTCATTCTTTCGACACATTCATCCTGTTCATAATTCATAAAACAAGCGGCATTCATCATGTTCAAACATTCAACATGTTCATGATAATTTATCAATTAAATACATTGCAAAGATTAAACACACAAGAATACTTATCTTGAGAAGAAGCTTCCCCGCAACTAGCTATGTTTTTGCAACGTTCCACCCAACCATAGGCTAGTGTGCTCATCAATCTCTCAGCATCACTGCCACCTCGGAGCTGGGCATGATTTATGCAAGGAACTAGAGAACAACAGCCTTACACACAACAAGACCATACACCTAGAGTCAAGCCAACACACAGTTGGGTTTCACAGACTGCCCAGCCAAACCAACACCTAGTTGAGTTAATAGGTTGTAGGCCTACTAAGTCAACACACATCAAACACATTCAACCAACTAACAGTTGGGTTTCATAGACTATCCAGCCATACCAATAAACAATTGGGATTCACAAGATATTAAGGCAACAAGGCAAACACAACAAGATACCACCAAACCAACTAACAGTTGGGTTTATCGGGCTGCTAAGGAAATGTATAGGTAGAAGTATTGAGCTAGTGAGATTAACCCCATAGCTAAGGATACCTACACTAGATTTGTCTTGATCTCCACGACTCCACTCCACCCTACACAAGGAAGTATTCCTTTCTCTTCTTATCCAGTCCTTCAGGCCATACCTTCCCTCTAGTGTTCACGTGGGTGTGCATGACGGATTTACTAGCCCCTTTGATCTTTTTGTGTGGTTCCTCTTCATACTAGGCTTATTAGCCAAATCTGGCCCTACTCCACCCTAATCCTTCAACCCAAAATAGGGATGCACTACACAACATTCCACAAGGAAAAACACAGCCCATGGGCTTCACTCTATAACCCAGAGAAAATCACCCACAAACTGAATAACAGTTGGGTTTCTTGGGCTTACTCAGCCAAGCCAACATTCATAATCAGAACAAGCCAAGGGTTACACAATACCTCAAACCACAGGAGAACACAACAACCCACACTGTAACTCAGTAAAACAGGCTCCTCACTGTGCACAGGGAAAACACTGTAATAGAGGATTTTCACTGAAGGAAAGACACCAACACTAGAAACCCACAGTTAACCAATTTGTCTTGTAAAATTGATTTCACAAAACGTTCAGGAACATTCAAGAGAAAAAATGACCATTTTTCACACCCAAATCGTGAATCCCAAGTCAGAAAAATGCTTATGGCATTTCGAGAGAAAATCTGGCCTCAACAAACACCCAAAACGTGAATCCCTGCTGCACATGCACTCAACAACAACAAAACATATTCTTGGGCGTGACGGAGTGAGGAAACAACAGAAATTGTGAGGGGAAAATGCCCAGCAAACTCAGTTGTGTGAAGGAAGGAGAAACATCCTCCTAAAACTCTAGAATCATGGATCTCTTCTCTGTCCACTCACTGACCAATACCAAAAGCGATTTTTTCCCATCCATGGAATGAGGAATCAACAGACAAACATCCAGGGGAGAGCCCAACCACTAAGCATTGCCCAAAACGACTTCCCAGCCATGGGAAGAAGAATGAAACTATTGCCCTTGTGAGTAAAAAAGCCCAGGAGCTCCCAAAAACGCGTGAGGAAGAGCAGGATGTGAATGCACCATGGGATGGGCACCCATTTCTAGGTGATAGCTTTCCCAATAAGTCAAAATCATGTTTTCCAAAATGGGTGGTCTTCTCAATTCGAATTTGAACCTCCATACCTCTCCCATCCCAAGGAAATAACTTCGGCAGCCAATAAACATAAGGTTGGCACAAAAAGACAAAATGGGTAGTTGACAGCTTTTGTGTTTTCCTTTTGACATTTGGCTTTTCCCCATTGGATCAAGGTTTTGAATATTCCCCCCTCCCTATTCTTTGTGGAATCATGCCCTCATCTCTTTAACATTTGCATTCCCATAGCTAGCTGTGGTTTTATATTAATTTGTACATTTACATGATATATCAAAATATATCTATAGTCTCCTGACTTAACATTATCACCATAAGTATCAGCCTTAATCACCTATCCACAAAAAATTATGTTGTCACCAGAATCCCCAATCAAAATTTTCAGTTTTCAGTGACATGTATGTAGAGAGGAACCTTGATTCTCGCTGCCGAAAGCTCATAACCCAACATCTTTTCACCAAAGCACTGGTTTTGTGCCAGTCTAGCTAAGTTCTCATCGCCTTAAGCCCTTGTCCTGATAAATTTGAAATATAGATCTTTTCCCATAATCTCTTCTTTGCAGTTGAAATGCCATGGTATTTCATTTGGTTCTCCCAAGCTTTGAAATCCAGCTCAAAGCTCTGCTTTACCACTGTTACTCCAAAACCATAAAATAAATTTGAAAACAATTTAAAAGGTTCTAAATTATTTTTATGAAATGTTTTATGAATATTAATGTTCATATACCTTTTAAACTTCACGTTAACTTGATCCTCTTTTGTTTTGAAAAGAAGGTCTGGCAAATAAAATAAAAAAGAGCTTTGTATCCAAACCCAAACTTATTTCAAATATATAATCTTTGGTAGGAAGTTAAGCTCTTACCACATCATCAGATCTCCCACAAGTCTCAAGAGAGTCCACAAGGAGGCTTAAAGTGCTCCAATATGGTTATACCAATATGGTTATACCAATGTGTTGCAGTTTTGACAGGGTTTAATACGCCAACATCCACAACATTATGTGAAAGTCAACAAAATATCAGACAATGTGCAAATGTTCAAGTCGCCAAGAACATATTTTACAAACTGGCAAGGAGTCATCAGAATCATCAAAGACTTGGTACATTTCTTTGCAGGTCATCAAAACTTCGGGAGATAATGCCAGCAATCAAACGTTTACTGCTAAATATTATGACATGTGTCAAGGCTCATTTAAATGCCAGAGGAAGGATTCTTGTTAAAAATACGGAAGACAATAGTGAAAGATGAACATTGAACATGCATATGGAAAAGTGTTTAACTGCTCAATCTCTTATGCCAGAATCAGAGTATACAGGTGTTAAGATCCAGTTTTTGAAGGCTAAGGGAGATCCGAGCTGATGGTTTGTTGTCAATAAATTTTGAACAAGCAATTCAAGGAGTTTAAAGGAGTTTCTTTAAATAAAGAGTTTTGTAACAGCTTTCTCTATTTCTTAGCATCCAAACACCACATGGAGAGTCTGAGCTCACAACCACTGGTTCATCAAATTAAAATGCGCTGGCAAAGTTGAAGAACTCCAAGCCCGCAGGTGTCTAAATTGTTCGCTAAATTATGTTAAGCAGGGGTCAAGCTACCACCAGAAATTGTTGAAGGAAAGTTTTCTATCAGATAAAACACAAAAGAGGTTACCAGCTGTCAGATCGATTGCACCAAACCACAATAGAAAGGCTATATTGTTGACAAAGCTATGGGTTATCACCGGTTCACTGAAAAAACTAGAAGGAGACTCTAGTTTTGCGCTATTTTTGGCTATCATCCAGAATGTAGATCTCAAAATCCCAGATCGTTGAATAAAAGTTTGAATGACAAATGTTAAGGGTGATCAAGTATCAAATGCTTTCTACATCAGAGTATAAGAAAACAGAGCGCCTAGCAGCTACTTCCATGATTTAAGTTCCAGAATTGAACCATCGATTCAGTATCTTCAACAAGCAATTCCAGATTTCCAGGATAATGATCAATAGTCACAGATTGTTCTGTAACTAATTCGAGATTTAGGGTTATTGTTTGATTTTGATTCGTAAAATCTGGTAAGAGCTTATAGATGTTGACTTTTCTATTTAAAAGGAGGATTTTGAAAAGAAGAGAGGAGGAGGTTCCAGTGTGAGAGGCTGTGATGTACTGTAAGGGTTGATTTTTTATTTTTCAGTACGAGTGTCTTGTATAGCCTGCTAGGGTTTCATATCCAGATCTGCAATCAAGATGATCAGCGTGAAGGTTGAAGATCATCTAGAAGGGGCTTCCAACTTCATCCCCTGGAAGTATAGGGTTCTTCTTCTACTAGAATAAAATGACCTATTACGGTTTGTAAATGCAAAGGTCCTAGAACCGGAATCCGAAGAAGACAAACTTCGTTGGAGGAAGAATGATGCCAAAGGATGAAGGATTTTGGTAGACTCAGTTAGAGACCACTTGGTTCCTCAGATCTCAGAAAAGACGACAATGAGGAAGATGTTCAAAAAATTGAAGAATATATTTGAACACAGTAGCATCAATGTGACTCTCACATTGAGGAATAAAGTGTCGAATATGAAGATGACGAAGTCCAAGAATATTGCCTCATATTTCATGAGGATCAGCGAGCTCCAGGACAAGCTAAAGTCTAGTGGAGAAAATCTTGAAGAAAAATATCTAGTAATGACCACCTTAAATGGTCTCCCACCATTTTGGTATTCTTTCATCCAAACTATAAGTGTTCGAACCAAGTTTCCCAAATTTGATAAGCTATGGGAAGAATGCACTCAGGAAGAGGCGTGAAGAGCAACACACCAAAGACTTCATGGCACTCAACCTGAGGAAAATAAAGTGTTTGTATCTCATTCCAAGAAAGGAAAGGGAAGCAGAAGGAAGTCGTATAATCACAAGTGCCAAGATAAGATATCAAGTCCTTCCCCGGATCAGAAGAACCAAAAGAAGGATCTAGCTCAGATCCAATGCTACAGGTTCAAGAAATACGGTCATTATGCTAGTAGTTGTTGAAGTTCTCAAAAAAGGAAGCATGAAGCTTCAACTACTGATGTAGAAGAAGATCATCATCACAAGAAACAGAAGAATGAATATCGTACAAAATTCTTCTTCATATCAACTCTATCAGGTATGGTTCCCACCACTAGTGATACTTGGCTCATACATAGTGTTGCAACTAGACACATGACAGGATATAAAGATATTCTCTCGGAAGTAATTGAGAAATATTCTCATCTCTGTGTTGTTATTGGAGATGAGGCTAACTAGACTGTGAAGGGATATTGGCCTGCCTCCCTTCAGCTAGAGTCTAATGATACTCTACACTTGAGTGGTGTGCTCTATGTACTTGGTATGAAGAGAAATCTTGTTTCCATATCAACCTTAGAAGACAAAGGATATAAAGTAGCATTTTCATATGGAAAATTACTTGCTTAGCAGACGAACTCAAGCATGGATACATCCAAGTTAATTGGTATGAGAGAGGAGAGCTTGTACCGACTGAACACTCTAGTACCAGTCCAATCCCTAGTCCACGACTGTACAAGTATGGGTGAGTTGTGGCTCAGAAGACTAGCTCATCTAAATTACAGATCTCTCCCAACAGTAAAGATTATAGTTATAGGTATACCAGTGCTACAGGTAGACCATGGTGGAACTTGTAGAGGATATGCACTTGGCAAGAATGCCAATAAATCCTTTTGAGATAGTGAGAGAAGATCCAAAGAAATCTTGGATCTAGTGCACTCGACTTATGCGGCCCAATGATAGTTGCTTCATTGGGAGGATATCATTACTATGTAACATGCATTGATGACTACTCACGGAAGACTTGGATATACTTTCTCAAGACCAAGAAATATGAAGAAGTACTCAACAAGTTCAAAGAATTAAAAGCACAAGTTGAAAATTTGTCTAGGAAGAGAATCAAGATCCTAAGATAAGATAATGGTGGAGAATACACCTCTACAGAATTCAATGAATTCTGCAAGGAAGCGGGAATTAAGAGAGAGCTCACAATTCCCTACAACCCCCAGCAAAACAAGATTGTTGAAAGAAAGAACTGGACAATTGTGGAGGCAGCCAAATACATGATGCATGACCATAGTCTACCTATGTTCTTATGGGTAGAAGCATCCAAAACAACTCTATATGTACAGAACAGATTCCCACATAAGGTAGTAAAGAAGATGACCCCGAAAGAAGCTTTCACAAGAGTAAAACTAGAAGTGGGTCACCTCTGAATCTTTGGTTGTCCAGTCTACATTCATGTGCCCAAGGAGAAAAGGGTGAAGTTAGAACCTTCAGGAAAGAAGGGAACCTTCATGGGATACAATGAATATTCAAAGGCCTACATAATTTATATCCTAGGCTCCAAACATATTGAAGTTAGCAGGGATGTGACCTTTGAAGAAGAAATGGATGTCATGAAAGGAAGAGGATCACACATGGAGATCGATGATGAGGAGATGTTAAGATCAGAGGAGATGAGATCATATTCCCCTCAAGTTGAGAGGGAGTTAGAAGAGAAATATGAACCCATCGATACCATTGATCCAATCGAGATAGCCGATGATCCCATAAATATTGTAGTAAGCCGAAAAAGACCTAGGTGGGCACAACAAACCTTACAGGATGTAGAGGGGCATGAAGCTCCACATGGCACTTTCCGAGAAAGAAAAAGATCTTATAGGTTCTCCAGTTATGTTGAATTGATGAGTCACATCATTGACTCAGAATCCACCACTTATGAAGAAGCATCCAAACATCAAGTTTGGGAGGATTCCATGGGGGAATAATACCAATCCATCATGAAGAATGATGTGTGGGAGATTGTACTGAGACTTGAGGGGGAGTCAATTGTAAATTCCATATGGTTATACAAAATCAAACATGGAGCAGATGGTAAAATTGAAAAATACAAGGCTAGGTTTGTTTCCGAAGGGTTCTCTCAGAAAGAGGGAGTCGATTATGATGAAACATTTTCTCATGTGGCTCGATACACTTCCATCAGATCGACCATTGCTATTGCTTCAACTATGGGATGGAATTTGCATCATATGGATGTCAATACAACCTTTCTCAATGGTATTATTGAGGAAGAAGTACATATTGAAAAACCAGAAGGGTTTGTTGTCCATGGAAAGGAGTCTCATGTATGCAAGCTGAAAAAGGCTTTATATGGACTCAAGAAAGCATCGTGTGCTTGATATGGACAAATAGACAGATTCCTGGTGATTCTAGGATTCACCAAGAGTGATGCAGACCCCAACCTTTACTATAAGGTTGTGAATGATGAGTAATTGATTTTGGTACTATATGTTGATGACATGTTTCTCACTACAAATGAGAAACTTAGCAGATGGTGTAAGAAGAAACTCGCCTCTGAGTTAGAAATGAAGAATCTTGGATTGATGCACTACTTCTTGGGATTAAAAGTATGGCAGAGCCAGAAGGATATTTTCATGGTCAAGGAAAATACACCATAGATATCATGAATAGATTCAAAATGTTAGATGGCAAGTTCATAGCTACTCCGATGGATGTAAATTTGAAGAAGCTGAGAGGTTTTGCTTCAGATTCAATTTTGATCGATCCCACTATATACCGCCAATTTATTGGGTCCTTGATGTATCTGACGAACACCAGGCTAGGTATTTGTTTTTCCATGAATTCCCTCAGTCATTTCATGTGTTAACTGAGGCAGATTCATTGGAGTACTGCAAAACATGTGCTCATATACTTACGTGGCACTATGGGATATGCTCTACGATATGATTCAGAATGTGACTTGAAATTGCAAGGGTTTACAGACTCATATTGGGACGAATGCGCTACAGATAGGAAGACTACTTCAGGATGTTGTTTCAGTCTAGGTTCTACAGTAATTTCCAAGTGCAGTAGGAAGCAGAACTCAGTATCTATTAGTACTACAGAGCCCGAGTATATGGCTGCTAGTTCAGCAGCCCAAGAAGCAATCTGGCTTCGTAAACTTCTTGCATGATTGTTTGGCCAGATTCCAAATCCAACCGTGATTCATTGTGATAACCAGAGTTGTGTGAAGATGTCAGTGAAACCTGTTTTTCACGACAAGTCAGAAAACATATAAATTTGGTATCACTTCAGACATGATATGCTGCAGAAAGGTGCAGCTGAGCTATAATATGTTCTGACACATGAATAGACTGTAGACGTTCTCACCAAGCCTCTTCCCAAGGTGAAGTTTGAATACTTTCGCGGAAGACTTGGAGTAGAAGAGAACGCACCCCTACTTGATAGGGAGAGATGACTAAGAGACATTTACCATACTTTTTCCTAGGTACCTCTGCTTGTCCAGGTTCTCAGCCAGGTATGGGAGAAATCCCATCGGCAGATGAGACATACAGGTAGTAGATGGTCGGGTTCACACAAGTGCCTCTACTCGTCTAAGTGCTCAACCAAGTATGGGAGAAATCCCATCTGTAGATGAGTCAAGTAGGTAGCAGATGGTCATGTGATTTCACATGTACTTCTACTTGTTCAGGTTCTCAGTCGGGTATGGGAGTATCCCATCGGAAGATGAGATGAATAGGCAGTAGATGCTCGTGGACATTTACTCGTTCAAGTTCTCAGCTAGGTATGGGAGTACCCCATCGGCAAATGAGACGAACATGTAGTAGATGGTCATACACATTTTCTTATCCAGGATCCTCAAGCTAGGTATGGAAGTTTCCCATCAGGAATAGAGATGGAAAGGTAGAAAAATATTTTCTCTCAGACATCCTGATAGAACTAATTCATGAAGACACCTCTCAAAGAACAGAGATCATGAAGACAACCTTTAGTATGTATAGAGATGATGGAGACAGTTTAGATTTATAGATGAAACCTAGATGATCGTGATGTTGTTGAAGACCAAAGAATCCCTTCCTTGTTGAGAGGGAGTGTTGGAGTTTGTGCAACTTTGGAATACATTATTCACTTATACCTCCTACGAGAGTTTGAACTTGTTGTAATTCATCATACAAACCCTACAAAGAACAATGTAAACCTTGGGGTGAAAAGCCAACAATAAAAATTTAAAAAAATTATAAAAAGGTATTTTATTGCTCCCCTAAGTGAAGTGGGACCCAGTTAATTTTCTTAGTGGAAAAACAGTACAAATAGTAGGTTCCCCTCCTCATTATAAATTATAGTTGCACAAGTGAAAATTTGCATCACTAGGAGAGAGATGTTCACACTTGCAGAAGGAAAAGATTGTTTTGGGGTTTCTATCTCTGGAAAATACTTCCATCTTTTCCTTCTCTTATTTGTACACTAATCTCAAAATTATTATCTCTATACGAAGGTTGTTGGGTTTTCTCCCATTTGGGTTTCCCAGGATAAAACTCCTTGTGTTATTGTTTTGTGCTTTGTCTTTCTTCTAGTGATACTATTGGTAAATTCACTTAAGATATACTGCTATATTCTTATGAAAATATAACAGAGGCTCTTGAATCAATGAGGAAGGCATGTGATTTTGAACAACTAGCCTTCAATGCATGGCATCTCTCATCATGATCTTCAGTATTTTCTCTAGAGTCAGTATTCCTTGTGCCTTCAGGTAAGGCAATATTCTGCTACTCAAGGAGTTTTGTCACATGATCAATTGTCTTTTTCATACAACACTTCTCTGTATGGTTTCCTTTCTTATAGTAAGAGCATTTTCCCTTATCAGACCTTTGATGTTTGTCCTTCTTAGAGCTTGAGGCTTCATCTGATGGATCAAAATCATCTTTAGGTTCACTTTCAGTGTTTCTTTTCTCTTTCCCTCTTTTCCTCCCTTTTGCGTGCACATTCCCAGAGTCTCCAACTAAGAGGGCCTGATTCTTGGAGGCATTGAACACTCCCATCTGAATCAATTTGTCTTTCTCCTATATTAATGACTCTGCAAATGAATCTAGAGAAGGAATTTTCCAATTTGGGATGGATACTCTTCCGATGTGGAATGTAGATCAAAGAATGAGAATTTTGAGCCAAGCTTGCTCAGAATTGATAGTACAAGTTGCTCATCCTTCCTCTCTATCCTACATTTCTTGCATTGCAAGACTAGGGATTTGTATTTCGAGAAAAACTGTTGAAATGTCTCGAAGTTGTTGGGATGGAATGCAATGAGCTCATTCTCTAGAATAGGGCCTCTAGGATCATCTTGTTTTCCAAACAAAGATTTAAGCTTGTCCCATACTTCCTTCAGAGTACTAAGTCCCTCAAGGTGGAACAACAACTCTCTGTAGATGTGAATGCACATGAAGTCAAAGGCTTCATCTAGCCTATTCAGAAACTTGGATTTCTCAACATATTGTTGGGGCTCGAATTCTCTTCCCATTTTCATCCTATGCATTCCTTTGTTGCACAAGGATATCTGCATATCTTCCCTTCAATCAATGTAATTGAAGGGTGTAAGGATTCTAGGTGATAGAGGAGTTGAATTATCCATTTCATTGTATGTTGATCAATAAATCTTCAAGAGATATGTAGGTACCTGCAAAATCACTGCAAAAGAAACTTCAATTTGCAAACATTTTCCATCTCAAACCTTCCCACCTCGACATGTGCACTTTTTCAAAGTCTCTCACACCTGGATAAAATTCTCTAGAAAAAATCCAAAAGTAGCAATGCAATGATTCCAGAAATTATGTGGAAACTCAGTTTCTTCTGGTGCAAGCATGGAGGTTTCTAAGGTTTTTTGTTGGCCTGAACATAGGCTCGGATACCATGATAAATTTCATGAACCACATATCTACAAGCCAAAATGAGAGATATATGAACAGAAGTATGCAGTGGAATTATCAAATCAATGTAAATTGAACAACAGATTCATGAAAAAAAAATTCACAGAAATCGAACAAGTATTGCTCATATTATCATAACATTAATCTTCATTAATTAATCAGTAATTCAATAGTCATACAATAAATAGGATTTGAATAATGTGGATAAGATTCAAATTCACCAACTCAAACTGACTGCTTAGCTAACTAAGTGTGGAAATAATCATAGTTGGAGCTCACTAGTTAACTCTGGATAACCAAATCAGTCTACAATCAGTTAACTGATGATGGTAGGTGAGGGTAGGTGAATAATGGTGCCTACACTCCCATGAATCATGCAAACATATGCTAATCTAACTGACTGTGATATAACTGATGGTAACTGAAGCATAGTTGAGCATGATTGATTACCTCTAGAGGCAACTGAAGGTGACTGCTGGTGGCACTTAGAGTGGGCTCCTATAATGTAGGGATTGGTCCCTATGGCTCCTAAAATTATGCAATCAGATGGAGTAAGTGGAAAATGACCCTTAGGTGTGCCAATTAATCCTAACATTGATGAGGTCTCGTTTTGACGGCTACTGCTCCAAAAATTTACCAATCAATGCATGACCTTTCATATACTGCATATAGCTTTCATACCTCTCTATGTTCACCTTATATTTCAGAATTTCTCTTGTTTGAGGAATACGTTTTCCCAACTCCTCAGTGTGAGATGCCTTTGGATGGGAAATCCATAGCAGAAGCCCGGAAGCGAAATGTACATAGTGCAAAAACTCTCTAACTAGAAACCCTAATAAAAACCCTAGCTATGATAATCGAACTTGCTCTCCACCCTTTTCCAACTGATTCAACCCTCTACAACTTTTCCATCAAAGTTTTAAGTTCCAATGTAACACTACTTCAAACATATTATCCATAAATAATTTCATTTACAAAGACAACCAATAACAATTTTTGAAAAAATATTATTTTTTATCAAAATTTGAGAGGAATAACATGTAAACTATCACTTCAATATCACATCACAACTTTAGCCCGTTAATAGTTCTTAATTAATAAAAAAACTGTTTGTTATATTATAAAGCTAAACTTTAAAATAGTTTTTTAATTATGCTGATTAAATTTAAAGTTAAAGAAATTGACTTTAGATAGATTGCAATATAACATGTCTTAGGTAGCTATAATAAAACTGTTATTTTATTTAAATTTAAATTTTAATAATTTGCATATTCAAAAGCTATGCTTCGTTGGTTAATAAACGATTCCACATTGTTTTGTATTTTATATGTAAAATTTTGTTAATTTTTTCTTAATTTTTTTATATATTAAATTAAATATTATTAAAATTTAAATTGACAATAAATTTAAAATTTAGGAATGTAATTATTTTAATAATTAATTAATGTTATTAATTTTATGTGATTTATATAGGATGGTCAACTATAAAAAATCATTTTAATAATTAAAAATTAAAAATATATTTCATAATAATTATTTGTTTTTATTAACA
Organism: Pseudotsuga menziesii; assembly: GCA_001517045.1. NCBI lineage: Eukaryota > Viridiplantae > Streptophyta > Pinopsida > Pinales > Pinaceae > Pseudotsuga > Pseudotsuga menziesii. The sequence goes on from LPNX010446689.1 coordinate 199,986, forward strand.
ATTGTAATTATTAATTTATATTTTAAAATTTCATTAATAATTAAGTTTATTGGGTGTTTCCATGAAGATGGGTAATAGTTTTTGGCAAGATGCGGAGATGAATTTCATTAAACAAGATCTCAATCAAAGTTTCGTTAATCTATCGCTCGAGGGCTTAACCAAGCGCTCGATCGAGCTTGTTACCCTTGATCGACCTTTGCACCTCGATTGAGATATTCTAAGTATTAAAAAATAAATTAAACAATTCACGGGAAGATTGTTCACCAATAAAACCCGCAAAACTCTTGAGCACTAAAAACTTCGACCAAGCCATTGAAAACACCATTAAGGCCCACTACCAACTAGGCAGCTACCACCTACCCACAACAATGATCTCAACACCAACCAATGGCATCCAAACGAAGAGGGAAGCCATTGACTTAAACTAAAATTTTTAATTTTATAATTGTATTTCATTATTTTTTAAAAATTTCAATTGTAATTTCAATCTTCGATTTTATTTTCATATGTTAATCGGTGAGCAAATGTTGTGGGACTTTTTCCAATCCTCTAACAATGCACGGAGAATTGAAAAAAATACCATACATACACTTGAAAATAAAACTTGCAACATAAACATTGCCCCTTTTTTTGCAATGAATTGCATGAAAATATAAAATATAAAATATAAAATTTATTTAGATTTAATTTATTTTGAATTCTGACAACCATAAACCTTAAACAAGAACGTTTATGTTCTCGGTTTTATTTTCAAGTGTGTAGCGGTTAGTAGAAATGTTGCCAATTTTTTTTAATCCACCGACAATGTACACATGATTGAAAAAAATCCATAACATACACTTATATTGAAAATAAATCCAACAACATAAAAAATGCCATTTTTTTCAATAAATTACCATGTACTACACCGAATGGAATATAAATGTACACATGCTTTAGCGAAGTAAAATTACGCATCTACTCTAATGAAGTGAAACTATGGGTGTACCCATGTAACTTATCCTATCTATCATATGACCCATAAAGCTCAAGGATCCATGAGCCTACTTCCTATAAACATATTCACATTTTAGAATTTCATAATATGAATGTGTTATTTCGAACTTGGATTGCCTCTAAAAAATAAACCAAGTTGATACACTCACTCATGGCATCCATTAAATGATCCCATTAAACTCTCCATAGTCATCATGATGGCAGGTGAAAGCTAGCAGACCTAAAGTCTTCTTCTTCATGATGAAACGTTGAACAAAATCTCCTTCCGCAAGAAGGATTCCGCAAATCTGCTCCTGCAATCAACTTTCCACACGCTTTAGTTTTCGCAACTCAATTTCTGCAATTGATTTCTCTGCAAGATTGGTTCCGCAACCGCCTTTCCGCAAGACCCTTTCTGCAAGCTCCTTTCCACAATTGCGAATTGCGGAATGCGGGTATGCAATTCCCAAATTAAAAAATGGACATTTCGCAATTATGTGGCCACAACGGTCCTTTCTGCAATCGAATTGTGGATTGTGGATTATGGATACACCTTACCACTTTTCCATGATGAGCTTCCACAACTTCCTTCCCGCAACTTCCTTATCCGCAATTCTTCTGAGTCGTCAATTTCTTATGGGCTCCTTCCTTCCCTTCGATCTGAGATTAGATACAGATCTCACCTTAACTTTGTCGATCTTGAATTTTCTCTTGTGAAATTCATCCACAACCGTCGATCTGATGAAATTTGCAGACTTCAATTCAGACTGTGACAGTCAAATTGATTCATAAGCGATCAATTGTCTATGCAATTATACACATCTCCTCCTTCGGAATCAATTATATATTACTAAAAATTCATCCACATAAATAAATAAGCATATGTCTGGTAATTGAAAAGAAGACATCAGATAGTGACAATTATGCAGAGTATTAAGACTCTATTCTTCATTCCATTAACCACTATTACATACACTATATCTCTCGATCACTCACACTTCTACACTTTTACCTCTATTCATATTCCTCTTCTTATTCCCCTTCATGTATCTGATTATTACATTTGATTCTTAAATAGAATTCTATCAAACCTATCATATCCGCGATAGGAGGATCTGAACTCCTAAGAAAGCAAATCGGTAACTAACCTATCCTCGAGCAACCATTTACAACATTCAAGGGAATTTGTGGCAAATTTTCCTTATTACATTCAAAAAATTTACATGGAAGCATAAAATTGCATTGACTGCTTATTCAACAAACAAATAATTTTGACTAGATGCTCCTGCATCATACTTCGGGGGAAGAAAAGAATTATTCAGTAAGTCTTCAGGTTTCACATTATACTTGGAAATATATATTTCTGTCATCCACCCTGCATCTTCAGATGGCTGATATTTCCACTTGACCAACTACTGAAAATATTCTTTGTCCCTGGTCTTCTTTGAAACCCTTTTGTCAAGGATAGCTTCAATCTGTGGTTTTTATTTCTGAGGTAATTGTCCTTGCCAATCTATAAATGAACCATCTTCTCTTGAAATCATTTCTTCTGCTGAAACACCTGAATATTTAAAAGGATATATATATGAAACATTAAACATTGGAGAGATTTGAAGATTAGAAGAAAGTTCTATTTCATATGCATTTTCATAAAATTTCCTCAAAATTTTACAACGGTCCAATCTTCTTGAGATTCAATTTATTGTAGGTTCCCTTAGGAAACCTCTCTTTCCTAAGATAGGCCATTACTAAATATCCAACCTGAAAATTAACTTCCTTTCTTTTCAGATATGCTCTCTATTTTTATTTCCCAACACTTTCCTGCAATTTCTTCTTAACATTTTCTTGTAGCCCATGCTTGCCAGATGCAAAATCTTCACAATCTGCACTTCTCCTATCCTGTCCTCCCAAATTTCTAAGTTCATATACTCCCTTCGGGTGCATCCCATGTACAATCCTTAAAGGACTCATACATGTACTTCTGTTAGGTGAATCATTGTAAGCAAACTCATCTTGAGCAAGAGCTAAATCCCATTGTTTCAGATTTTCATAAACAAGACTTCTTAGTATATTTCCCAAGCTTTGGTTCACCACTTCAATCTGAACATCGGTATGAGGATGATAAGTGGAACTAAAGCTGAGATTAGCTCCCAACTTTTTCCACATAGTTCTCCAAAAATGATCAACAAATTTAGTATCCATGTCAGATACAATGCTTAAAGGTAAAACATTTAACTTTACAATTTCTGAAAAGGATAAATTAGAAATGTTTGTTGCATCATTGGTTTTCTTACAAGCAATAAAATGAACCATTTTTGAAAACCTATCCACTAATACATAAATAGAATCATTTCCCCTTTGAATTCTAGGCAATCCCAAAACAAAACCCATACTGATGGAATCCCAAGGCCTAGTTGGAATAGATAGGGGTTCATATAGTCCAGTATTTTGTCTTCTCCTTTTTGCATGTTGACATATCCTGGATTTTTCAACAAAATTCTTTACATCATGTTGCATTCTTGGACAAAATAAAAAGTAATCACCTGAGAAAATGTTTTATCCTGACCAAAATGTTCTGAAACACCTCCACTATGTTTCTCCTCTATCAAATTTTCTCTCATAAAACATTTTGGAATACATAACTTACTATTTCTGAATAACAATACTTCTTGTAACATGTAGTCCAACCATTGGCTTCTATTATGGGTAATTGGATTCTCACAGGCTGCATATATATCTTTGAAATCCACATCTTCTTTATACATATTAATTAAACTTTCAAATCCCAAAGAACTGACCTTCATTTCCTGCAAGATCAAACTTACTCTGCTTAAAGCATTAACAACTTTATTAGATTTTCCACTTATTTGCTTGATCACAAAGGTAAAGTTCTGAAAAAATTCCACCCACTTGGCATGTTTCTAATTCAATTTAGGTTGACTATTTATAAACTTCAAAGCATGATTATCATAATATAACACAAACTCTTTGGGCATAAAGTAATGTCTCCATTTCTTGAGAGCTTGTACAACAACATATAACTCCTTGTCAGATGAGGAATACTTTTGTTTTTACTCATTTAACTTCTCGCTGAAGTATGCCACTGGTCTCTATTCTTGACTCAGAATAACCCCTATTGTTGTCACACTAGCATCTATCTCTACTTGAAAAACCTTATCAAACCTTGGAAAAGCTAGAATAGGCTTCTCAGTGATCTTCTTCTTCAACAATTTGAAATTTCTGTCAGTTGCTTCTGTCCACTTGAAAGGTTTTCTACTTTCCATGAAGGTGTCTATTATAGGTGCACACATTTGACTAAAATTATTAATGAATTTTATATAAAAATGTGCAAGTCCATGAAAACTCCTTACCTCATATGCACTTCTTGGAATTGGCCAACTTAAAATTGCTTGCACCTTATCTGGATCCATCTTTAACCCTTCTTCTGAAACCACAAATCACAAATAAATAAACTCTTTCTTTAGGAAACTACACTTTTTCATGTTTATTAGTAGCTTCTCCTTTTGCAAGGTTTCCAACACCAATTTGAGATGTTTCAAATGTTCTTCTTTATTCTGACTTAAAATCATAATATCATCCAGACACACTATCACAAATTTTCCAATGTATTCTTCTTTATTCTGACTTAAAATCCTAATATCATCCAGACACACTATCACAAATTTTCCAGTGTATTCTCTCAAGAACTCATTCGTCAATCTCATAAAAGTACTAGGTGCATTAGTAAGCCCAAATGGCATTACTAACCATTCATACAGTCCATTATTAGTCTTGAATGCAGTCTTACATTCATCCCCTTCTCTTATTCTTATTTGATGATAACCACTTTTCAAATCTATCTTTGAAAAATACTTTGAACCACTCAAACAATACATCAAGTCATCAGTGCGGGGTAAAGGAAATATGTACCTGATATTGATCTTATTAATTGTTCCGGAGTCAGTGCACATTTGCCTCCACTATCCTTCTTTGGACTAAGCACGGTGGGTACTGCACAAGGACTCCAACTTTCTTTCACCAAACCTTTATCTAACAGCTCCTGTACCTATTGTTTGATCTCTTCATTCTCTTAAGGAGTTAGTCTGTAGGTTGCCATGATTAGGTAAACTTTCACCCGGTATCAAGTCAATGCGATGACTAATAATTCTCACAAGAGGTAAAACATTTGGTAACTCATCCACAATAATATTAACATATTCATCAAGAAAGACTCTAACTTCAGTAGGCAAATCATCTAAATTTGTAGAAGTTAATATTACCTTTGGTTTTCCAGCAAGAGAAAAATATAACTCATCCTCCTTCTTGACCTCCTGTAATTGTTCTTTCCCAACCATCAACAAAATATTCAACCCTAAACCTTCTGGAACTACTTCATCCTCCAATTGTGACAATGCATGTCTTTTTCCATCATTTTCCATAGAATAAGTTTTCTTTCTTCCATCATGAACAAATTTTCTGTCATATTGCCATGGTCTCCCTAAGATTATATGGCACACATCCATAGGCATTATATCACATAATACCACATCTTTATAAGTAGCAATTTGAAACTCCACATTGCACTTCTCATTTACCAATATTTGATGTCCTTTCTGCAACCCGGCCACTTTGTAAGGAGTTGGATGTTTCATCCTCTCCAATCCCAACTTCTCTACAATCTCAGTGGAGACCAAATTATATGTACTATCGATATCAATAACCATCTTTCAACACTTCCCTTATGACTTGCATTTAGTCATGAATAGACTCTTTCTTTGGGTTGGTTCATGCACTTTCTTCTCTGTCTTTGCTAAAACTCTCTTCAACATAAGGGATTCTCCTTCCTCGGTAGAATTATTCACCTCTGCTTCTTCACTGGACTCCTCATGAGCCTCAACAAGGTTTGCATTCCTCTGAGTTGCAGGTTTATTCCTTGGGCACTCCCATGACATGTGTCCAATTTCTACACATGCATAGCATTTCACTTCTCTATTTTTTCCTCTTACTCTACCTCCTCTTTGGATTACGTGGCTACTAGAACCTTCTACCTCTTATTTAGGAGTCCTACCTCCTATGTTTGGAAATCCTCTCTCTCTTGTTGTATTTCTCCCTCTGCTCTTTTGATTATGTTTTCTTAGTATTTTTTCTTCTACCCTTGAGGTTGCCTGATAAGCACCTTCAATAGTTTTCAAATTCAACAAGTTGATTTCATCTTGTATCTCATATCTTAGTCCATTTAGTATATCTAGCTACTCTTTGTATGTCCCCTTTTGTCTGTCCAGCTCTAATACTCAGCTTAAATATTTCTTCTATATATTCTTTAACAGTCATACCCTTTTGTCTAAGATTTTGTAGTTTTCTAATGAGAGTCAACTGATAATCCTTAGGCATAAATTGGATTTTAATTTTATATAACATTTTATCCCAAGATTTGATTTTGGGCTTACCTCTTCTTTCTCTGTGGATATGAAGTTCATCCCACCATATAGTTTCATGCCCTTTCATTCTGCTCGCTGCATATCTCACCTTCTTTTTATCTTCAACTTCTTCAAAGTCAAAATACTTGTTTAAAGCATTTATCAAGTCCATGAGTTCTTCAAAATTAAGATTACCTTCATACATAGGGACTTCAACTCTGGGCCTGTTACTAGCCTTCATCAGCATCTTCAATACTTTTACTTCTTCAACAACCTCCTCTCGCTCATCTTCAGAGGATTCTTCTACATCACTGGTGTTTGTATTCTTTGAATTATTTCTCTCCATATCTTGCATCCTAGATTGGATTTATCTTAATTCCCTTTATGTTTCTGTCTATGCGGCTTGTCTTCCTCAACCACGTCCTAAAGGCACTCCATGTATCCGTCCTTATCTTTGCGGCATCTTTAGCCTACTTTGATACCAAAACCGATGGCAGGTGAAAGCTAGAAGACCTAAAGTATTCTTCTTCGAGATGAAATGTTGATCAAAATCTCCTTCCGCAAGGAAGATTCTGCAATTCTTTTCCCGCAATCAACTTTTCATAGGCTTGAGTTTCCACAATTGAATTCTCCACAAGATTGGTTCCACAACTCAATTTCCGCAATTGAGTCTTCTGCAACTGTCTTTTCGCAAGACCCTTTTTGCAAGCTCCTTTCCATAATTGCGGAATGCAGGTATGCAAATTCCAAATTAAAAAAATGGAGTTCTGTAATTATGCAGTCACAATGGTCCTTTCTGCACTCGGATTGCAGATACACATTCCACTTTTCCAAGATGGGCTTCCGCAACTTCCTTTTCCGCAATTCTTCTAAGCCATGAATTTCTTGCAGGCTCCTTCCTGACAATCTATCTAAGATCAGATACGAATCTCACCTTAACTTTGTCGATCTTCACTTTTCTCTTGCGGAATTCATCCACAACCGTCGATCTGCTGAAATTGGCAGACTTTAATTCAGACTTTGACAGTCAAATTGATTCATGAGCGATCAATATTCTATGCAATTATACACATCTCCGTCTTCAAAATCATTTATACATTACTGAATATTTATTCACATAAAGAAATAAGCATGTGTCTGGTAATTGAAAAGAAGACATCAGATAGTGACAATTATGCAGAGTATTAAGACTCTATTCTTCATTCCATTAACCATTGTTACATACACTCTATCTCTCGGTCGCTCACACTTCTACACTTCTATCTCTATTCCTATTCCTCTTCATATTCCCCTTCATGTCTCTGATTATTACATTTGATTCTAATAGAATTCTATCAAACCTGCGAGATCTGCAACAGGAGGATATGAACTCCTAAGAAATCAAATATGTAACTAACATATCCTCGAGCAACCTCTTACAAGATTCGAGGGCATTTGTGGAAAATTGTCCTTATTAAATTCAAACCATCCCTATCTATGAAACAAATTACAAAAATCAACAACTAACCCTATCCTCTAGAAAATTTACATGGAAGCAGAAAATTGCATTGACTGATTATTCGGCAAACAGAGAATTTTGACTAGATGCTCTTGCATCACATCATTATGTATTTGTACATGATTATGTATTAAAGAGAAAACTTAATAAACCCATTTAAATAAAGGTACCTAGCTCATTTAGAAATTGCTAAGAAAAATTGGCTTGCTAAAAATTTAAAAAGTGGAAAAGGTTATTTTAATAACATTGAAGGCTTCATATATCTCTCCATTACTTCTTATTATGTCCCCGACAAGGGGATATATATAAATCATGAAGGTGAATTAATTTGTGTGTATAAGATTGATTTTTTTTTTAGCTAAAGTTAAACTTAAGCTTTAAAGTTATTTATTTTAATTGATTTTTTTTATAATATTTTTTTCTAATGGTGATTGGATGGTATGTTGTGATGTCAGCCTCATGGAATGGTGCTCAAGACCTGATGGCGTGCTTACATCATCTCACATTTAATGCTCTTTAATGTGATGGTTGAAGGGTTTGTGTGTGGTTTCATGTTTCCTACCATGTTGTTGGTTCATGAATATAGCAATCGTGCTTATTCAACTTCTTCTAGACATCTGGACTCATGTGCCCAAGAGTCATGCTATCTTTGTTTACTGCAACATCACAATTGCCTTTACGTTGATATTAAAACCCAATTCGATAAAGTACATAAGTTAATACACTGAGAGAGTAGGTATTAGTGTTTTGTATATAATCAAATCCTAGACCCTAACTTGAGATATTGAATTCAATTCAGTCTCTTGGGACGGTCCCGAATCCTAATGTAATAGGTTGTCAAACGAATAAATACCTATAGATAAAATAAATTTTCTTCTCTCCCTACATGATAAGCCTATATTGTAACATTTTTCCCATATTCAAATCTGGAACCCTAATTTGAGATCTAGAGTTCAGTCTCTCCGGACGGTCCCAATGTAACAGGTTCATACCTGAAACAAATAAATACCAATAATCTAGTTTGGTAAAAACAACTTTGAGTTTAATGGTGTTCCCAGGAAGAAACTACATCAGTACAACGTTTAACAATATTGGAAGCTCCCTCACGCATGCAATATATCTATGTGAGAAGGTCCTATTACAAGATTGGAGGTCATATCAATGACGCATCTACTTTTGGCGGCAGTTGCACCTCAAGTTAGTCTTTGTCACGACTCACATGGTTTCCAATCGGTGGTGAGATCGAGAGGTTTGGCCACTCCATTCAAGGAATTCAACCACCGCCATCGCCACCAATATATTATTCTTAACGCATAGATACAGGACCATATCTTCTAGGAAGGAAAGTTGTGTGTTCGATTCCTATGAATCCATTCGTACCTATGAATCCAGTCGTGCCTAGCATAATGCTCAACGAAATGCAAATGTTCAACTCCTTAGTTGTGCCTCCTGATATGAGCATTCCTTATCCTTCTGCCTCAATTCCAGAGACGCTTAAGGATAACAGGTAGAAGCAGCACCAGCAGCAAGTTTCCATTGGTTTTCAAGGGGATTCTAGCAGCCATTGCCTTCCATGGTTGTCCTTAAGCCTGTCTTGCTTGTAGCAGGAGCAATGTCGCAAGTTCGACTCCAGGGGATATTTATCTATTAAGTCAAGAACATTCAAAAACTCAATCATAGTACATTCGAAAACTCAGTCTTAATGCATTTTAAACTGCAAACATGTTTTCCTTTCCCTCTACTTCGTATATTTTCTTCTTAAAGAACGAAATAGTAGATAATATTGATATTTACAAAGAATTTTTGGGTGCACTATAGTGGATAATACTGATATTTACCAAGATTTTTTTTTTTTTGCACTTAAAGTTTGGTCCTGGGAATCAATACCTGCACTTACAAACTCAATTCCAGTATGTTTAAAAACTCAATCTCAATGCATTTTTAATTGCAAATATGTTTTCCTTTGTCTCTGTTTTGCATATTATCTTCTTCTAATATGGGGTTGAAGTATGTGTAAATTGAGATATATTCTATTAAAAAAAGAGAGAAAATAATAGTACAGGCATAGTTACAGACCGGCCTGCTCAAGTGGAGCAGATATAGAGTATCAAAGTGTAGCTAGGCCCTCCCTCCGGGATGGAAAACAAATCAAAAGTGACCCTCCCTGTCACATGCCCCAATTTGTAAAACAATTTAATATCATTGAGGATCATTATGTTATACTTTATGATAAAGTTTGTAATTAATGACCAAGTGGGGTCAAGGATAATTTAATGTATTGCAGAATATTTTATTAATAAATAAATAAATGATGAGACAATAGCTTAGGGAAGCTGTTAAATGAATGTTTACTAGTCACTTGGTGGAGGAGACTAGGTTGAGAGTATATTGACATGTGGCAACATCCTCAAACTACTTCTAACTGTTGCAAGTGGAAAATTCCCTATATTTGTGGTCATGATTCCCCAAGAATGTGGAAGAGGAGCAGGTGGCTCATTAAGTAAAAACTGACCCAGAAGACCTAGACATTGATATAAAACTTCCAATTGAAGACAGCTGAGGCTGCTCATTCTAGAATTGTGATCATTCTAAGTGAATGAAGTGCACATGAGAAATTCTATGGAGGGGACTTGTTGAAGTGAGTTTGAGGGGTTAAGTGTTGAAGATTGAACTTGTGCAGCTATCCTAAGCTGAAGTTCTTGCTGCTGTAAGCAGGACTGAGTTATTGTTGTATATTCAGTAAAGTTGCAAAGGATCTCAAGAATTACATATCTCACCCAGTACTCTACCAGGAGGACCAGGAGACAGGCTCGGGGGTCCTGAGAAATTGCAAACTAAGCTTTCTCTAGGAGTTGGTTGGGAGGAACATCCTCCTTAACCTGTTGTCACCTCATCTATTTGACAGGTTCTACTTGTTTAGTTTTAATTATTATTTTATCTGTTGTTTCACAAAAGGATTAAGAGTTTATTAAGTTTAGTATATTGTTATTTTATTAGGGTCAATGAAGAAGAAAGAGCATTTGTTTTATTGAGAAAATTAGTAATTAGTAGATTATGATTAAATAGTAGAGATTTTGTTAAGTAAAAGATGGATAGAAAAATTTGTCAAACTATATTTTTCCATGCCTTTTTCAAGGCAGTACTCTAGTACAGTAGGTATGATTAGTTAGATAAGTAGATTTTTTTATTATTAACTATGAATGTAAATGTAAATATTTACTTTTATAGTTTTTATGTAAGTTATTTACAGGAATATAACTGTACCTGTACTTTAATTACAGGAAGAATAGATTTTTATAACAAACACCAATAAGTATAATAGTTATAAAATTAAACACCAGTAACAACACATAATATAGATTTAATAAAAAAATTCTAAATAATTAAATATATGAACAGTAAAAGTTTTACTTAGGGGTTAACCTAGTTCTTATTTTTCATAGGTCAATTTTAACTATTTATTTAGGCTTGCAATTAAACTCTGTTTATTGTAAGCACATGTTTTATTAATGCGACCCTCAAGAACCAGTTATGGTTTGCATGATATAGGATTCATCTCTAGAAATAGATTATTACATTTTATTTATAATATAAAACCCTAGCAGAGCTTTTCTAGTTTAAACTACAGCAATAAATATTTTTTTTACTAAAAACTAAATAATTACAGAGCTAGGGTTATAACTAAAAGCAAAACAATTACAGAATTTAAGATTACTCAATAATAATCCTTAAAGAGAAACAAAATATTTAATTCGCTTAATAACACTATGCAAAGTAAATAATAAAATTACTATAAACTATTTACACTTATATGTAAATCTAAATTAAAAATAATGTTGTAAACAAACTAAAAATGAGATGAAATTTAACAAGTATGGTGGCCTGTGGCCTTTTATAATAACTGTTGAGGCTTTAAGCCTAATCAAAACAACTTCTTCAACTCTAAACAGAAGTTACAAACCAAAATTATTACAACTACAACTCACAGCGATAAAAACCGTTTGTATGTTTTAAAGAAATGTTACAAGTACTGTCATTTCTTTTTTTACAAAACCACTTAAATCTTCAAGAAACCACCCAGTGGTTGAACATTATTATCACGGCTTAGAGCCGAGTTTTTAAAATCAAAAATATTTTACATCTTTCCAGGCTCAACTTAAAACCCTTAAGTCACGGCTGCAACAGCCTTATCATTTCCTTACGACAGCCTCTAGGGCTTAAAATTATTATAAAAACAAGGAGCAATAACATAACAGTAAACCATGGCTGAGCCAACAATCATCAAGGCGAAGCTCCTATTCCTTCCACCATAACATAAAGTGCAGGGAAAAACCCTCAGTTATCACCGAGGCTTACCAGGGAATGTGTGGCTGAAGATGGAGGAAATTCGAGTTTGCAACTTCAAATTCAAGCCTGGAGAGAGAGACCTGCATTTCATAATTTGTATTAGTATTTTCTTAAAAACAAAATAATAATTTTTGAATTATTAACCTATAAACTTTTACAGGCCATTACCTGGTAAAATTTTTTGTATTGGATAAGTCGTGGAAGCGAAGCCATTGGATCCTCACTCGATGGAACCTTAGAACAAGAATCCTGGGAACTGTATGAGCACAGAGTGCTTTGAAACCCTGAACCATGACTTTAAAGGGAACGAACACCATGCAAAATGGAGTACTCCAACAAGAAACAAAAACAACTCTTGAATTTAAAGCTTCTGTCCACTGTGTTTTCTTAAACAACACCCACAGTTCTCAAATCAGTGGCGAAACTAACCTCAATGCACAAGTGCCTCCTCCCCAGTCAATCAGTTTTAAAAACCACTGTATGATTTCACCTACACAAGCTCGTAGAGTTTTGGTGGATGGTGTTTTCATCTCGGAGGTCAACACAGAGCCATGGCGGCCACGAGCTCTCAGCTCGGCCGCTCCACAGTTGAAGAAACCCTCACAATGCGAAGTATAGGGTTCAGACAGTCCCTTAAGTCAACTTAAACTAATTTCTAATTCACCTCCATGTGTCCACCAATAATTTTCACCATCGTGGGTTTGAAATCAATAGTCGATTACACTATTGACAATCTGCAGTATATCATTGCAAATCAAGTCAAAATCATATCAATAATTTGAATATGAAATATGAATCATGTTATTCATGGTCAGGTCGATACATAGACTTAAAACCATAGGATATATAAGATGGTTGTTACTTTTTTTTTGACTACTAGATAGTTAGGATATCCCTAACTGTGTTAGAGAATATAAATAAATGACCATGCTTTTAATAGTAAACATTAATTAGAAAAGTAATCTAATCATCCCTAGACGTAAGTCATATAAATATTGGAGTTTTTTAGGGTAATTGTTTAACTATGGCCCAAGCAATTATAAGACCTCCCATAATATATAAAGTGACAACAATACCTCAAGAGAATTACAAAATTAAAACAACTATATTTAAAAGTGTATTTTATAGCTAAAGGATACACCAGGGAACGAGGTATAAGATACAGATAAAAAGACTTCTAAGTAGAGTTTGTAAAAGTTGAAGAAGAACTCTTTCAACTATGAAGGGAACCTTGGACCAATTCTTGAATGCAATGCGTGGTTGGGAAGACAAGTAAGTGCAGTCTATCTACTTTTATATAAGAGTCTCAATTTTAAATTAATGTCCAAATATTGAGAAAAGTAGTTTAAGAGTCAAGGAGTTTTTCTATCTATTAAGAAAGCATCTAATTATAGGGTAAGGGTAAAATTTGTAATACTTCTAATGAGTATGATGACTTAAGAGCTCTTAGAAAACAAAACTCTATGGACAAGAAAGACTAAGTTATAGTTCAAAATATTAGAGTATTTCTTTCATGTTTACAAAAGAATTCAAATGAATACAATCAAAACCAAACTCCAAATGTTTTATGACAGACATGAAATTTAAGCATAAGTTTGCGAAACATATCTCTCCCTATTTAAACTTTAGATCACAAATACTTATAAGCATAAGTATGAGTATTTTTTAGAAATATTCTTAATCATCCAATTTGATTTAATTCCATTTTGATAGTAAATTGGTCATGCATTTGACCCATGCTAATGCAGTATTGTTTTATCATCTTTAGGTAGTTTGACGACTATAATAACGTCAATGTTACCTCTTATAGAGACAAGCTACAAATAAACATTTGTAATACTAGCATTATATTTATGCTAATGAAGTATCTTTTTTGACCTGGATATTTACTGGAACAAAATGCTTACCTGTTAGAACCTGTAAAAGAACCATCAGTTCCACTATGTTAGCTATAAGCTAAGTAAGCCCTGATCACACCTAAGAATTCTCCCTACTTGACAAAAGAAGACAATAACACACTTAGCATTAGTTAAGGTTCAGATTTCTTTTCTACTTTCTGAAAATACAACTGTTATGTTAAAACAATACTAACATAGTATTTAAGATAAACCTTTAAGTTATACAGAACCATATAAAAGAAGTAATCTTTGCTTTTCTTTCAAAACTATTTTAATATCCACTAACAGTTAATGGTTCATTAGCATTGCTACTTGACATTTTATGTCACCTGATTTTTTTTTAATTTCAAAATTTTTTGAGTTATTACACTCCCTCTTGGAGGGAAAACAGGCCTTCCAATTAAACATAGACAAAACCTCCATAGTTCAAGGAGGGTGTGGTAAAAGCCATCACGTGGACATTACATAAACAAAGGAAAACCAGACATGATCAAAAGAGCGACACGTGGCCAGTGAGGAACCTAAACGTAACCTATGCAGGCAAACATAAGGACACATGGTTGTGACAACCACGAGTCATGGTTTCTGCCTAGGCCATGGTTCTTCCGTGATTGGACATGTGTAACCTGGAGATATTGGATGTGCAAGCTCGCCTGAAGATGTCGTTGAACTGTCATCAGATGTCTCCATTTCCTCATCATTGGAGATGGAGTCTTTCTTCCTGGAGACTGGAAGTGGGTTTTTGGTGGGTAACGAGGAGGTCTTCTTCGAGACAATTGGGTTAGATGAGAACTTATACGCAGAGCTGGAGGAGGGTAAAAGATGTGAAGGGGGAATGGAGCACTATGGTGCAACAGAAGAGGGAACTGAGGCATTAGGTGGACATGAAGAGGCTTGAGGCAAGACCGGTTGAGGACCCATTGGTGCGGTCTCTTTGGGAGCCAAGGGTGGTTGAACAGGAGGGGATGGGTGTGGCGAAACCAGTGGATTAAATATGAGGACCATCTGAGTGAGTAGTTTTTTGAAGACCCAGTAGTTCTGTTGGTGCTCCATCATACGTCCAACTGCACCAAGTGCTCTAGACACTTCATCCTCCCAGTCCAAGACAATTCTTTGCACTTCCTCCGTAATTTCTAGGTAGAAGCTGTTCTTGCTAGCCTGAGAAGAGAGGGGAATTTAGCCTTCTAATCGAGAATGGCATCCTCATTCCTTGCGAGAAGTGCCTCTCTATCTTCTAGGCATGGCTAGGGGGTGGTATTGTGTAGAGAAATGAGAAGACTGGCTTGAGCAAGGCTTTGGGATGGCGAGCTCAGATAATGGAAAGCAATTCGGGGGCACGAAGTAGCAGAGAGACAAATCAATGTAGGCTGAAGTGGAGGGTGGTGACCCTGGTGCACAGAGCGACCATGGAAAGCATCAAGAACCTGGAGAGTGCTGATGAACCATAAGAGCGGAGTAGCGGAGTAAAGCAGGAAGACCATGGTATTTTCCATCATCCCAATTGAATGGCGCTTGTGCGAGGTGTGACATCCATGAGGAGAAGTAATGGCACCCAAGTTGTGATGAGACTGCATCCTCCTTTCATCGAGCTGAGGAGCGACCATGTTTACCTGGGTCTTAAAGGCCACTAATGATGATGGGTTGATCTTGGGATGGAGGGTCCACATCAGCCTCGACATTGTCCTAACTCACACTTGTATCATGGGTTATATATTTAGAAGCTATGATCTCACACACCTACCTTAGGTGAGCATCTGCAATATCAGCCATGGTGCAATGATCCAGGAACATAGAGGAATGAACTCCCCAGCTGGAAATTAATGGCAATTGGTTGTGCAAGGAGCTCAGTGAGTTGTTGAAGATCATGCTCCAATCTCCAGCTGGAGGATATTTTGGAGCTGCTACTCCCATTCTGGAGTTTGTTGGCGAGATTCAGGATGAGAGCTGAGTCACCTTCTACCACAAGCAGGAAGAGGGCGTGAGTGAAGGAAATTATGATGCCTTGGAGGAGTCCATTTAGCTCAGCCACATTATTGCTTTCAACCCATAGTTTTCCAAAGATCTGAATGATTTGTCTTGTGTCGGATATGAATGCTCCACCAAAACTAGCTAGGCGAGGATTACCTTTATAGGCCCCGTCGAAGTTGAGTTTGAAAAAGACAAGGGAAGGAGTAGACCAGGTAGTTGGAGAGGAGGGATGGGGGTGACAAGGGGGGGTATCGGAGGTTGCAGGGGGCAGCTGAGGGAGCCAAAGGTTGAGTATTCCTTATTCTTGTGAGTTGGATTGAAGATCAAAGTTTTTCCAGTTAGATAGTAAGGTAGTTTTCCTGATGCGTTGTTGGCATTGGATCCAGATGATATCTATTGAATTGACTTTGCCTTCAAAGATCCTATGGTTTCTTTCTTTCCATATTCCCCAAAGCAAGAAGCTCAGGACAAGCTGCCAAATGCGGTTGAGAATGGAGTTCTGAAACAAATGTTTGTGCCAATTTTTTATGGTATCAGTAACACTGTCAGGGAATCTGTCACTTCTTTTGCAAATGTTGGCATTGTTGTTCCAAAGAGAGATTGAGAAGGGGCATTGGTTTAGAATGTGTTCCATGCTCTTCTCATGAGTTTTACAGAGCTTGCATTGCGAGGGTCCCATGAATCCTCTTTTGATGAGATTGTCCCAGGTGAGGATGCATTTATGAAGGACCAACCAGAGGAAGGTGGTTACTTTTGGCCATGATTTGATATCCCATATCTTGGTCCAGCAAGGATCAGGGGCCTCAGTGGGAGCGTTGCTAAGCTGGTAAGCTTCTTTGGTGGAAAACATGCCTTTGGTTTTGTATCCCCAGCGAACGATATCAGGGCCAGTTCTACGTCTGATGCAGCGTTGCTGCAATTCGTCCCCTATTCCTTTAGAATAGAGAGGTTTCTATAGCGGGTGCCATGCATAGCAAACCGACCAAATTTTGAAGTCCTCCTTCCCATTTGGTTCCCATAAGTTTTGGACTTTGTCATGCAGAGGGATGGAGAGAGCATCATGTATGTCCTGTAGATTAAAGATAGTTTCCAGCGGGGGAAGTTGATTCCAAGAGTCAATTCCAAAATTTGCCAAATTACCTCTATGTATTTCCCAAAAGCAATTCTATTGTATTATTGGTCTTTGAGCGTTGGCCGCATTCCAAATGAGGGACCCTTTGATATTCTTTGAAAACCTGATGAGTTGTTGCGTGGGCCAGTTTGGAGTGTATTTTTTGTTCCATAGCTACGTCCATTGGCTATTGTTTTTGGTGATCTAGTGCCACCATATTTTCGCGTTGAGGATTACATTGCTTTGTTTCGGATCCCGTAGACCTAGTCCACCATTAGATTTGGTGCAACAAATAGTATCCCATTTGACTAGAGACCAATGATGAGATTTTTTGCCTCTATTCCAGAGGAAAGTACATTAAAGCGAGCAAATGGATTTGAGGACCCATTTGGGAGCAGCAAGGATAGAAAAAAGGTAAAGAGGCATAGATTGGAGGATGGATTTGATGAGGACCAGGCGACTGGAAATGTTGAGGGAGCAGAGCATCCAATGAGACAGACGAAGTTCCAGCTTAGTGAGAAGGTCCCTCCATGAAGAGTGTTTAAGAGATGAGTGAATGAGCGGGGCTCCAAGATACTTCGAGGGTAGGGTGGCGATTTTGAAACCTAAGATGTGGGAGACGTTTCTTTGAGAGGGGGTGGGAGTGTTGAAGAAAAAAATTTCAGATTTTTCTTTGTTGACTGTCATACCTGAGGCTTTAGAAAAAGTGGTGAGTATTTGCTTGAGAGTCTTGGATTCCTGGACCGAGGGATGTCCCATTAGGAGGTTGTCATCCATGAATTTCTGATGTGTGATAGGGGTATGGTTGTGCAACAAGAGACCTTTGAGTGATCCTAGGAGTTTTGCATGGTTGAGCATGCGACCTAGGCCTTCAGACATTAGTATAAAAATGAAGGGTGAGAGGGGATCTCCCTTTCTGATTCCTCGAAAGGGATTAAACATTTTTTATGGGACTCCATTAAGGATGATAGAGGAGAAGGATAAGGAGATGAGATGAGTGACCCAACTAATCCAAGAATGGTGGAATCCAAAGGTTGGTAGAGTTTTTTCAATGAAGACCCAATTGAGTTTGTCAAACGCTTTAGAGAGGTCCAGTTTGAGAAGCATGCCTAGATGTTTGGTAGTTTTGAGGGAATGGATAGCTTCATGTGCTAGGATGATTCCATCTAGAATTTTCCTTCCTTCGACATAGCCTGTTTGTTCCACAAAGATCAAGGAGGGCAGAAGGGGCTTTAGGCGGTTGGCAATGATTTTGGTGATGATTTTGTAGAGCACATTGCAGAGTGCTATGGGTCAAAAATTTCTAGGGGTGAAAGGTTTGTTTTCTTTGGGAATGAGGGTGAGAAATGTGGCATTGAGAGATGGCCATATTTTCTGAGTAGTGCGGGATTCTTCAACCATTCCCCATACATCAAACTTGAGCAGGTTCCAGTAAGAGTGGAAAAAGTTGACAGTGAACCCGTCGGGGCTAAGGGATTTATCTTCCTTCATTTGCATCACTGCTGTTTCCACTTCCTGAAGCGTGGTTGGCCTCATGAGCATGTGATTCTGCTCATCGGTTATCAACTTTGGAATGTGAGCTGTGACATCATATATAGCCTGAGCTCTGTCTTGATCATCCTCAGTGAGGATATTCTCAAAGTGGGAGACTAGCTCGGTTTCCATGTCCTGGTGGTTTTCAAGAGTGTGACCTTCAGGGTTTTTTAAACTGTTGATGCGATTGTGCATGCAGTACTGGATAGTGGACTTGTGAAAGAACCAGGTGTTGCGCTCACTTTCTCGAAGCCATTTGATGTGGGCCTTCTGGTTTCAGTAGATCTCCTCTTGTTTGGTTCTTTCAACAATCTGTGTAGTGAGTTGTTGTTCCTTGACATTGGAAGCTTCTATGTGACCCGGGGAGATGATTTGTTGTTTTAGGCGAGCCATCTCCTGTTCCAGGAGTGCCTTGTTGGTAAATATGTTCCAAAAGGTGTCTTTGTTCCACTGCCTAAGGTGCTTCTTGAGAAGTTTCAGCTTGTTGTGGAGTCGTTGCATGTTGGAGGTCCATGTGACTTGAGTGTTCAGCCACCATCCTATTATCATCTCGTAAAAGTTAGGGTGGGTGAGCCAAAATTTCTCAAACCGGAAGGGTTTTATTTTAGTGACGTCATTAATCTTCCAATTAAAATAAATTGGCCAATGGTCGGAGCCCGCAGTTTGGAGGATGGAAGCTTGTACCTCATCATTTCTGAGCACTATGTGTTCTGAGGTGAGGAAGCGATCTAGCCGACATGCAATCTGTGCAGCTCCTCCCCTGTGATTGTTCCAGGTGTGGATGCCATTATTTGTTTGAAGATCTATCAGGTTGTTGCTTTCTATAAAGTATTTAAAGAGCTTGTATTCCTCAGAGAGGTTTCTCCTTCCTCCCCTTTTTTCTTGAAGGGAGGTGATGAGGTTGAAGTCTCCTCCGAGGATATCAAAGTGGTGAACCTGCTCTTGCATGAGCCATTGAATATTGTTGAGAAAATCAAGCTCTTGATCAGGCCTCTTTGGTCCATAGACATTGGTTATTTGGCCATGGATATTGGTACCTATGAGGTGGAAGGAGGCTGAGATGGTGTGTCGGGTGGCTAAGAAGTTATCGAGAGTGATCAATGCAAGGTTCCAAGAGATAGAAGTCCTCCTAAGGCTCCTGAGAAATCAATTGTTGTGGACTGGATACCTCTCCAGAGTCTGGACATAAGGGATTTGATGATGGAACTATTGGTTTTGGTTTCTTGTATCATGAGGATAGTGGGGTTTTCTTGTTGTATCTTTTTCTTGATCATTCTGTGCTTGCTTACACTATTGATGCCTCTAATATTCCAAGATATAGTATTCATTGGTTACCTGGTTGGTTGAGAGGGAAGAATTCAGTAAGCTAGGAGTATTGCCTTGATTCAACCAGAAATGTTCCTAGATTGACTATTCGTTGGAGAGTTGTTTTCCTTCCTCTTTTTTTGCTTTCCTTGCTTCCTTTCCTGTTGTCTTTAGGGTTCGAGGTTATGATGCCTAGTTTATTATTGGCCTTCGCATTGTGCAAAATATTTGTGAGCATATCAATCTGTTTGGGGGATATGTTTTGAGGGTCGTTATTCTTACAAGCATTTTCCAGGCCTATCAGGTCCATCTCTCCTATTTTGATGTCTCCCATTTCTTCGTCCATGAGCACATCTGCCTCCTGATATGATGGGAGGAAAGTATTGGGCTGAGCTTTTTCCTTATTTGGTGGGTCGGTTTTTTCATTAGGGATTTTGTCCTGGTGGTTCTTATCAGCCCGAAATTTTTCCTGGTGGGTTCTCTTAGAGGATTTTGATAGATCAGGATCATCCTGCACTAGATCCTCTGTGAGGGTATCCAGGACCGCAAAGCTGTTACTGGTGACCGGGTTGGAGGATTTACTGATTGTTGGGTTTTTCCTTCCTTGTCTGCATTTACTTGTGACTTTCTTGAATCCCTCCTCATCAGTGCTTGGAGTATGATCTGTGTTAATTTTGTTCTTGGGGCAGTCCTGGTATAGGTGCCCGTGCTCATGACATTTTCGGCATCTAAAAGAAATATGCTCATAATCCAACGGCTAGAATCTTTCGGTATCCTCATGCGCTAGGATAATGGAATCTGGTAGGGTTTTAGCTATATGCATATAAACATAAATACGAGCATAGGAGGTGTACCTTTGCTGTCAAGTTAGGTCGACCAATTTGACGAAATCCCCCAGCGCATTTTTGATGTCCTTTAGGGTTTCCTTGTCCCAATAGTCTTGAGGGAGGGAGTATATCCTGACCCAGACCGGGGCCCAAGCAAATTTTTATGTGTCGAGGTTGAAGCACTCCACCCACTTACATAGGAAGAGCCTTGCAAAGTTGAAAAAATATGGGACCCCTTCCAAGGCCCGATCTCTGTCTTCAAGTAGGGTGAAAATGATGGTGAAAAAACCCTTTGACCCAAGCTGAATGTTGAAGTGGGATTTGGGTTTCCATTTGGCTAATATCCAATGGAGCAGAGCTTTCTCAGTGGGCCATATTCCCATGAATTTTCCAATGAGTGGGTAGGTATTCATGTGCTCGATGAGCACGTTGATTCTAGAGGGAGGCAAGTTTATTCTTGTTTTTTCAATAGATAACCCAATGCATGTATGTGTGTGGTCTTTTGTGTCTTCCTGAGGCTTCAATGCGGACTTCTCAGCAGGTTCAACCGTGTTAGTGTGCAGGGAATCAGCAGAGGGTGTTTTGTCCATAGTGGGGTTGGCGACGTGAGCACTAGAGGTTCCTGCAGAGAGCTGCTGGGGGGGCAGGCCCAAATCCCTCCCCGATACTGTCTTCATGGAGATGCAGGGGAGTATAGAGTTGGCGCAGAGGTGTAGATAGATCAAAATGGAAGGCGGTGGCCTGAGTGAGAACCAGAGTGTGACCTAGCCATCTATTAGTATTTCAGGGATCCTTCCTATTCATATGCCTTGTTGATCACAGCTTGTCTTCACAATACTTTTTCATACATTCTCTGTGTTAACATATCTTGCAATCAGTCAAACTTTGTAATGCATTCATAATTAATACTAAGAATATGATATAATATAAGTATGACAGTTATGTTATTCCAGCAGTTTGGGCAAGAGAACTGGAACAATCAGCTTTGACAGTGGCATCATCTCAAGAATTGACTGCAACACAGAATACAAAGGTTAGATAAAAGGCTTTGTTGCAGGTGGCCTATACTGCATATATAATTCCTACTCATGTGGTTGCTGGAGGGAAACAATATTCACTTGCTCCAGGTATAATTGTGTATTTTTTGAACCGGGTTAATATCTATGTTTAGGGATTTTTTCCATCCTTTTGGAATTCTTACTCAGATAGTAAATAGGATAGTTTCAAATCCGTGCACTTGTGATCAAACCATGCCCATTCTAACTAAATTTTTGTCTATTGCTGCAAAATTTGAATGGGTAGGCCCAAAATTTGCTTCACCTTCACAAACAAATCCCGGGGGTTTGTGACTACTTTTATGGGCATCTTTGCAGGTGAGATGTGATACATTTCCATATCTCTATAAAACAGGTACATGTTTGTTGTCTCAAAAGAGTTAGGGAAGTAGGCACTGATTAGCACTCTATAATAACAAACTCATGAGGTGTTTCTTGAATGTTCCATCATATACCTGGTTATTGAACACGAAAAAGAGAGAATCACTGGCCCCCAACAAAGAATAGCTCCTGTCATAACTGGAACTCAGTCGTGCATGTTGCCTTAATCTCTTTCTCCCTCCTTGTTTCCAAATCCGTGTATCTATTCTGGGTCTAATATCTGCATGAAAGATTAATTTTTTATCGATTCCACTGCCAGCTTTAGATCTTGGAACTGGGTACTCAAAATCTGCTGCAGTGTAAGAAAATAATCAGTCGCATGGTTTAGTGCTTTCATATACAAGGAAATGGTCACTCACTGCTTTCATACCCTAGGAAACGGTCACTCACATGGTTTTGTACATAGAATAAGATAGTTTTTTTTAACTTAATTCAAAAGAAAATATATGAATTCCATTAGAAACTTAAAGCTGGATCATATTGGGAAAACCCTAATTGCTATCATATTGTAAAGTTAAATGCTATGCCATGCAGTAACTCATATTTGATAGAACTCAATGTGTTTGGATACAACCAATAGGTTTAGCAGTTAGTTAGTTTTTTTTATGTTATAAATGTTTCAAATAAATTCTGTTTTTATTTTTCTTTTCTATTAACAATATATTTATATTTGCTTAAGAAATTTCTATAATTCAAGAAATTTTATAAATATATAGTTACATTTTAGTAATGTAATCTTTTTTAAAATAATAATAGTGCTTTTATGTTCTTATTTTATCTCAAGTATCTTAATTATTGAAGTTATCTAAACAATTAGACTAACTATCTAAAAAACTTCAAAGTTAAAGCAGGTACTAGCTGCTAAGCCATTCTCTTCTTTTATATAGCTAAGCAACACTCTTTTTTTTATTTATATATTTAAGTAAATGCATTTGTTTACATAACATTCAAAGCTATTCACATTTACTTTTGGATTTTTTGTCCAAATTGAGGGTGTAGAGTTATTGCTAAAATAAATGGTGCTCCAATATTCAACCATAATGCTTATACTCCATAATAACAAATTTATATATAATTTAATAGAAGATGATGTGAGCCCATGATGTCGTCTAATATTGTTCTTTAACTATATTCATGTGGATGATAATTATAATTATTATTGTTTATAACTATATAAAAATATTGTACCTATCTCTCTAAAATTTCCATGAAAGAGCCACCCTCTCGATGTGTAGATATTCACTTTGATGTTAATGCTTATGCACATTATCCAAAACTATAACGAGCTTCGATATCAACTACCACGACACTTTGTCGCTTATGGCTGCATCATGTGCTCATGTTACTTGTTTCTTGATTTAGAGTACTTGTACCATCAAAGATTTTGCAAAGTTTGTGACTTAACAAATCTTTTATAATGTCCATGCTTCTTTGGAAGGGATGTTTATGATATGTGGTGTTTTGGTTATCACGCAAGCCTTTACTACTCTAAATCTTGTGTATTTATTTAATTTTTGTACAAACAATATAGAGAAGTGATGTGTATTTCAATGTATTACTTCAACTTCATATTTCACAAAGCAATTTCAAATAGTTAGCCAATCTAAGTGGCAATGTCGCGAACATTTCTACCTCGTGGCTCTTGTTGAAGGTTTACTTGATCAATAAGTATGTAATAATAATAATAATAAGTGTGAACAATGTATGGCTAGTGTCTTCCTAGATGTATATATTATTTTCATTGTTTGAATCCTATTGACTTAAAATCATGAAAACATTTTAGTGTTTCCCTTACTATTCTTGAAATGAAAGGAAAGACAAGTGGATGTTAGTTTTATATTATATGATCCAGTTCCTTAATTAACTTATTCTAAACATTATATGAGATTCTTATTAATGAGTGGAGGTATTAGCATAAATTTTTTTGCCCTAAAATTGACACTTTAGTTATATACATAGATTTGAAACTCAAAAATATGTTAAGACTAGTAATTCCTCACAACATAGATTGAATTCAAAAATACATATCCTTGGTAGGATAGAGAAATCCCTTGAACTTCAATCTTATTTTTTCTTACTTGAGTTTAATTTTCAATTTAAATTAACTTTCAATTTAGATTAACCTTCAAAATATTTAATTTTAAATAATTCTTCTTAAATTTGAATGTCATGTAATTTATATTTGGTTCTTGTTAGGTCATTTGAGACAAGACTAATAGGTTGCTTGGCTTTTGCAAATTCAAGATGTACCTTTTGATAGTTTGAAAATCGTTGAAAGTTTATGCCTATATATTTCAAAGAGCCTTAATTCCAAAATAGGCATTCATGCATTCTCACAAGTATATATATATATATATANATTATTAACAATATTTATTTTCTTGTTGAAGATTTGAATTTGAATTTAAAATTGTTAATAACAAATTAAACTAATAATGGCATTGTAACCTTGCAATCGCATATCACATGTTTAATTTTCCCCTCATTATACATGATAGTATAGAAGATCAATTAACAAATTGTTTGACATGTATTGATCCACCTAATTTGTTCATATCACTTATATTAGGTGAACATAATAATAATTATAATATTATTCATACTCTAATTTGATCATTTACATACTAAAAAAATTATTTAAACAATTTCATCATCAAAATCACAATTTTTGTATGTAAGTATATTGATAATTATAAATGATAAATTTACCATTATTGAACAGAGAAATAGGAGGGGTGCCCTAAATTATTTAATTATGGAAATTTTAAAATTATAAAAACACATATATTTCTAGTATTTTAAGACTCTAAAAGTTCAATAACACCTAGTAAGGAATTTAAGAAATTAATAATTATGTCCATGCTCTAACAATGATTAGAAACTAGTTATCCTATTAGGGTCTCAAATAAAATTAATCAATCAATGAAATTATCCTCGAAACAAATTTTGTCTCAATATGGCTAGGTTTAGATTATATAACATTTTTTCTAGAACTTTGGTTTATAATATTCACATGATTATCTTTATAGAATTTGGGATATTACAATGTTTATTCATTAAACCTTTAACTAGTTGAGTCTTATATATAGTTTTCAAAGTTCCTAAGAATTTAGACTTATAATAGAACTCATTTAAGAAATGTTATTAGTGATGATAATTCTTTTAAAAACCTTGTTCAACCTTCTTGTCTATGATACTATACTAAACATATGACCTAAATTTACAAATTTCTTTCATCTATATGAAACTTAATATGGAAAAGAGACAATCTTTTATTATTCTATTTGAAACTTGACATATAATATACATTGTTGTTTTTACTATAAAAAGAACTTCTATAAATTTTATTCATCAATTTATCATTTATCAATTTGACAATTTATGGAGTCAAATGTTATAACATATTCATTGCATAGATCAAGTTAAAAAGGAAGAAATCAACTAGAAAACCTTTTGGGTCATGTTCCTCCTTCTCATGTTCCTTCTTCATTTACTTCTCCTAGAAAGGGATTCATATGGGTGAAACTCTTATACTTAGGGTCCGGGTGAACATTTTTCTTTTTTCGGATAAGCTTTTATTAGGGGACAAGAGTCATGAAGGTGACCTTTTCTTATGGGAAATCCAACATTGAAAAGCTGAGTTTTCATAATACGAGACATAAGCCCAATGAAGATTACCCTATTTTGAAATCATTATTTCTGGAAGATGTCTACTAAGATAAACTCCTGCAAGGTGAAAATCCCTATCTCTATTAGCTTAAAATATATCTTTATATAATTTCCCAAATAAATTCCTATACTTTTAAGTATTGAAAATTTACAAAGGTAGAGTGGTATATTTGGAAGGCGAACCCATGATGGTATGTTCATGGAGACAACCATAGTGGATGGGTCAAATTCAAGGAATCATGGGGTCATAAAGAGATATGTTTTCCCTATAACTAGCCCCCCTCCTGAAATACCTTATGATAAGCATTCTAATTTGTAAACCATCCTATTGATGTTGCATGTCGCCCCACTAGGATTCAGGGTTTTGTCAAGGTTTCTACGATAGCCTCATTAGTGAAGAAAGTTGTGACATATGTGAGAGGGGTGGTGGTGAGGGTTTTTATGGAATATTAGTATACTTCATCAAGGGGTGTAGAGGCTTTTGTGAGGTAATCATAAGAGAGAGAATTAGAGTTAGTAGTGTCTCTTGCTAGTTGGTCGACAGTAACCATGCATCATTCATGTGGGAAGTGCATCATGCCGAATACTATAAATACAACAACATGCATGAAATGTATGTACTCACAACTAAGTAATATATCATAATCAATTTGATTGCTCATTACCATGACAATTAGGTGCATTGACATCCTTACCAATGTAATCAAGATGTTGGAACAATTTCCTTTCATTACAGAAGGTTGTCCCTTCGATTCACATACTCAACCAATTGAATCCCTAATGGAAAGGTATCTAATACTAATACAAGTAGTCATAAACATGATGCAGAAATAATACCTCTATTAATGTCACACTGAGTCAAGAGGGTTGGCATTGACTTTGTCACACATTAAATGAGTAAAATATGATTAGGGTTAGGATTCTCTATTGGTGAAATTAAATGTGATGGTTGAGGCATCTAGGGATGATGTTGATGTGCCAAGTCAAGGGGAGACTAGGATTCTCTATTTTTAAGAGAGGAATCTAAAGCTATTAGGTGGAAATGAGGAAATTTGTTGGATTTTCAACATTTATGTTTCCATTTTCTAGGTTTTCCTCGCCATGGTGATTCCTCTAGTGATATGGAACCCATATTGATTGTGATAGAGATAGAACATACTGGAGTTTTAGGAATATCTTTCATTAAAGGGGAGAGGTGTTGGAATTCCTCTACTAGGGTGAATCTATTGAAAGTTGTATCTTCTAGCTCTATGGAGAAATGGACTGGGGAATCATGAAGATAT
Source organism: Pseudotsuga menziesii (assembly GCA_001517045.1). Taxonomy (NCBI): domain Eukaryota; kingdom Viridiplantae; phylum Streptophyta; class Pinopsida; order Pinales; family Pinaceae; genus Pseudotsuga; species Pseudotsuga menziesii. The sequence continues at coordinate 227,253 of LPNX010446689.1, forward strand.
CATGTGTGGGTTGGTTTGACTGTTTCCCTCCCTTGTTAAGGTGTGGGTGAATGACGATTAACTTTTGATTCTTTAGGAAGGAGATTTGAGTGATAGTTAGTTGTTGAGTTGGTTTTGAGAGTTCTTGTGGTTGCAATTTATTGAACCATTTTGTTATTTCAATAATTAAAGGGAATCAATGAGTATAATGATACCTTCAAAAAATATAGCAAAGGTGGTTGTTGGGTCATATTTTTCTAGGTGCCTGATTTCTCCATTTCTTATTCTATTTTTTATTTGTGTAGCCCAGTTGAGATTAGGGTTGGTAGCAACCCAAGTGTTGTTACAATGGTGGTTTCCTTAGGTTACCTATTGATTGGGGTTTTGAATGTGTGGAGTACCCTTAATGATGTATTTATAAATAACATAAGTCACTTTCCTATTTTTAAATATTTGAATTCATAAACAACTTGAAAATACTTAAATCTATGACTCTATCTAATTTATCTTCATTATTTGATGCATATCATTCTTCAGGGTGTGATTATTCACTCCATGAGAGGTGCGTCTATGGACAGTCTCATCCTATGGAACCCCCCAATATCATGAGAGTCATATATGCTACTTACATACAATTTTGTTTCTATTGAATTAGATATAAGTAAATTATTGTATTGTAATTATTAGTGTTAAATAAATAATAATAATAATAATAATAAATACATAATACATAAACAACATATAAAGTAATAATTACTATTACCGTAAAAGGACATGACTCCTCCAAATAGGTTCCTAAGCCATATTTAAAGGCATACTTTCAATGGTAAAATATCATCAATCATTTTATTCAATATATATTATTTACTATGAATATGGATCTCTTCTTTATCTGGATACAGATTCTTCCGTAACACACAGACTCGATGTTACAGTGGTATCAGAGCCCCTTCTTGGGCTTGATTTTGGGCCTTTGGCCATCAATATTACTTCGTAAAAAAAAGGTTTAAAAAAAGGGAAAGTTAAAAGAAAAGAAGAAGAAGATAAGAAGATCCCATAAAAATGGAAAGAAGAAAGAATGAAAAAAACAACATATCATTTATAAAAAATATAAAAAAAAACCTTGGTTTTATACACGACACAAGTTTTTATTAAGCCCTAATTCCCACATTCACCCAAAAAAATAAATTATATGTATGTAAATTATTATTATTTATAAAATAATAATAATAATTATCATTATTTTTTAACAGTTAATTGGATTTATTATTAATTAACTATTAAATTCTTACATTAACCATGAAGTCATTTAAAGAAGAGTTGGATGAGATCATTGATCGATTTATGAGAAAAATGGAAGAAGGACTTGATCGTAAGGAACAATCAAATGAAGATATTGTTGGCAATACCTTCAATGAGATAAACCAACAAAGTGAACTAGAGGCCTCCCAAGACGAAGACTTGAAAATTAAGTCCCAATCCAATTTTCAAATCTTGCAAGAAAAACACAGTAAAGAACATGAAAGTGATGCAATTGATATCTTGGACATCAAATTGAATAACACAGCCAGTTCCATGTCATCATTCATTTTTCATGTTAACAAGGATGAAAATGTGCCCACATGTGTAATAGAAAAAACACTTGCACAATGTTCTCAACGCTTTGTTCCTGATAAATCTAATGATCCGACTCTATGGAGTTGAAATCTGGGGAAGCATTCAATACCTACTTAAAAAGGATGAAATAATTTATGATGGTTCTACAAAAAAAGTGTAGATAGTTATATAGGCATGGTGCTCTTTTCAACTATTGGTTACATTCCAAATAATATTGAATATAGTCGACCCATTATCAAACCAGAGGACACAACAGTTATTGCATCCACATGTTTAGGAATTTCAAGAAGTGGAAGTGAAGATAAAAAATTGTTCATAAATGGAATCCCAAAGACGACATGGAAAATCAATAAGTACAAGTTTCATTGTTTCAAAAATTCACCACTTAAGCAGAAGGGATTACAACACAAGTTCCAAAATCATATCCATAGAACGAAATCAATCCAAGATTGTAGTGTTTGAGTCATCACTTCAAACACAACCCATAATAAGGAGCATCAACACTCTCAGCTTTGAGGAGAAAGTTTCCCTTAAGGGAAGGACAATGTTACATAAATAATAATAATAATAATAAATACATAATACATAATAAAAAAATATAAATTAATAATCAAGTAATAATTACTATTACCGTAAGACTCACATGACTCCTTTGAGTATGTTCCTAAGCCATATTTAAAGACATTCTTTCAATTGTAAAATATCATCAACCATTTTATTCAATATATATTATTTACTATGAATATGGATATCTTCTTTATCTGAATATAGATTCTTCTGTAACACACAAACTCGGTGTTACAGGTGGCCGATTTCACCATTTCTTATTCTATTTTTTATTTGGGTAGCCCATTTGAGATTAGGGATGGTAGAAACCCAAGTTTTGTTATGATGGTGGTTTCCTTAGGTTACCCCTTGATCGGGGTTTTGAATGTGTGGAGTACCCTTAATGATGTATTTGTAAATAGCATCATTCACTTTCCTAAATATTTAAATTCATAAACAACTTGAAAATACTTAAATCTATGACTCTTTCTAATTTCTCTTCATTATTTGATGCATATCATTCTTCAGAGCGTGAGTCTTCACTCCATGAGAGGCGCATCTTTGGAAATTCTCATCCTATGGCATCCCCCAATATCACGAGAGGATCATATATCCTACTTACATATAATTTTGTTTCTATTGAAATAGATATAAGTAAATTATTGTATTGTAATTATTAATGTGTGTTTCTACTTTTATAGGAACCCCACCTTATAGGCATGAGGCGACACCATCATCTAGTGCTCAAGGCTTTGGTAGTAGGATGGCCAGTGTTTCCCTTGAATTTCAAGTTACCCGCATATTTTTCTAGGTGCCTGATTTCAATATTATTTATTCTATTTTTTATTTGGGTAGCCCAGTTGAGATTAGGGTTGGTAGAAACCCAATTGTTCTTACAATGGTGGTTTCCTTAGGTTACCCCTTGATCAAGGTTTTGAATATGTGCAGTACCCTTAATGATGTTTTTGTAAATAGCATAAATCACTTTCCTATATTTAAATATTTAAATTCATAAACAACATGAAAATACACAAATCTATGACTCTATCTAATTTCTCTTCATTATTTGATGCATATCATTATTCAGAGTGTGATTCTTCAGTCCATGAGAGGTGCATCTCTGGACAGTATCGTCCTATGGCACCCCCCCAATATCACGAGAGGATTCATGTATGCTACTTACATATAATTTTGTTGTTATTGAATTAGATATAAGTAAATTATTATATTGTAATTATTAATGTGTGTTTCTACTTTTATAGGCACCCTGCCTTCTAGGCATGAGGCGACACCATCATCTAGTGCTCGAGTATTTGGTAGTAGGATGGCCAGTGTCTCCCTTGAAGGTCAAGTTACCCACACCTCTTCATAGGGCAATGAGGAGGTGCCTCACAATTCAGGTACATTAAATGCATATTTATGTCTTTTTCAATTATTAATATATTTAATTTAGAATGTTTGATTTCACCTACAAATACATATTCTGACCGATATTTTTTATCTAACTTGCATATAATCATAGTGGCGTGATCCTATCACTCTAGCTCCTTGGGAGGATGAGATCACATAGATCACTGTTGATGATATCACATCTTAGCATGATTGGATGCGTACCCAGATCAGAGCCATTCCACTCGATTGTCCCACTAGAAAATTGATGTGGATGGTGTTAGAGGTAATAAATGGAAAGGAGGAACCAACTATTGGGTCCAAATAGATGGGAGGCAAATAAATTTGTGACGAAATACAAGGATGTAAGTGGTACATTGATTGATATCCCTCCTATTCATGTGAGTGGACAACCACTCTTTGCCGCGTGAGTGGAAAATGGATTAAACTCAAGGAGTTTAAGATTGAGGTTGTTAGGCCTTATATACATGATAGTTTTAGTAGAGCATGGAGCATGTTCCCCCACCATGAACAAGTCCCATTATACTTTGCAAAGCATATATATGCAAAGTTAAGTTAGGCATGCATCTTAACTACATGAGGACATCATTAACTTTATATGGTGTTAGTAAGGGATGTAGTAATGAAAATAAAGGGGCTCACAAAAACCCTGATACTATACCACCCCCTCCGAGATTGGTTCTCATTCCTAGTAGGAGTATTGTTAGGTAGGAGGATATAGTCAAGCCATCGTAAATCGAGGCAGAGACGCATGATATGATGGTAGGAATCATGTGCATTGCATTGAGAAGTATTTCACTTGTTATGCATGAGGAGAGATTCAAACCACCCCATGGACCTATAGATCTTGAGATACAGTGGGTGGATGATTCTATATTCAATCTGGTTGACCAAGACATTTTACTGTGGTATGTGTTCGGGTACACAGGGTACTCCCAAAAGATCAAACACCTAGAGCAACCACTTCACACAAATGAATCACAGATCAATACACTGATGTTTATCACGTGGTTAAAACCCTCGAGAGGGAAACAGTCCACGGCCCCAGCGAAATAGCTACTTGGAGCAATTTATTATGCAAAAGAAAGAAATTTACATGAGCTTCTCATAATCAATTAACTAGCCAAGGACCCTCCATGCTCTTTAAATAGAGATCATGGACCAATCGGGTGTTAAGCCACGGATCAATGGTAGGTATGATCTAAGAGAAGTTGAACCGTTCGATCACTTTGTGTCTAGAGAATATCGTGACCTTCGGATTAGAATATTTACAAATGTATACTAATGCATACTAAATAAACACACTTTACCTAACGGATATATTACACAAGTTGATATTAACTAACTCCTAAGTGTCTAAATATCCTAACATCCCCCCTTAAGAACAACTTGGGATAGGATTGAAGGATTTACAAAAGTGACACTATTAGGAGAAGGAAGGAGGCATTAAAGCCTATCCCCCCTTAACTTACACATTCATGAGCTCCTAACATAGATCGAAGTTTAGAAAACTTTGCTTCAGTAAAAGACTTGGTGAACATGTCTGCAACTTGATCATCTGTAGGGCAATAGAGCATTTCAAGAACATAATCATGAACAAGATTTCTGATGAAGTGCATGTGTAGCTCAATGTGTTTGCTGCATTGATGTAGGACTAGACCTTTGGCAAGCTTGATGGAAATTTTATTGTCGCACCAAAGTGGAGTAGGTTGTTGCTGCTCGAATCCAAACTCTGAAAGGATTTGTCGAAGCCATAAAGCTTCCTGACTAGCATTGACTGTGGCTCGATATTCCGCTTTTGCTGAAGAAAGAGCAAGAGCTTGTTGTTTCTTACAAGCCCAAGTGATAGGTCCAGATCCTAGACTGAAAACATAAGCTGCAGTAGACTTTTGATCATCAAGATCGTCGGCCCAATCTGAATCAGTGAAACCAACCAACAAAGGTTTCCCCCCTGTACTGTAATGAATCCAAAACTGAATTGTACCTCGAATACATCAAAGTATTCTTTTTGCTGCTTTCCAGTGAATTTCATGAGGAGTTTGCATATAATGGACAACACGACCAATGGCAAAGGAAAGGTCAGGATGGGAATGAGTCAAGTATAAAAGACTACCAACAAGCTAACGATACAAGGTGGCATCTACTTCATGGGAAGTACAAGTGGCAGAAAGTTTGACTCTAGACTAGAAGGGAGAAGGGGCTGGTTTACAATCTTCCATGTGAAAGCGATGAGGAAGGTCACAAGCATACTTAGACTGGGAAAGAAATATTCCTTCTTTGGTTTGCAAGACTTGGAGACCAAGAAAATAATGCAAATTCCCTAAGTCTGACATTTCAAAATTTTGCTTAAGGCTGGATTTCACATGGGTTATAAGTTTAGGGTCACTACCAGTAAGGATAAGATCACCAACATAAAGAACAAGTATGATGAGATGGTCTCCTACTTTCTTGGTATAGACATTGGGGTCAGAATTGCATCTAGAAAAACTAGTGTCAAGGATAAATCTATCCATTTTGGCATACCAAGCTTTAGGAGCTTGTTTAAGGCCATATAAGGATTTCTTAAGGAGACAGAAAAGCCTAGATTTATCTTGAACATATCTAGGAGGTTGTTCCATGTAAATTTCCTCCTGTAAATCACCATGTAAAAAGGCAGACCTGACATCCATTTGATGGACTTCCCAGTTATGTAAGGCTGCAAGGGAAAGAACAAGGCAGATGGACTTCATTTTTGCGACATGAGAAAAGGTTTCATTGTAGTCAATCCCTTCAACTTGGGAAAAACCTTTGGCAACTAACCTTGCCTTAAGTCTTTCAACACTTCCATCTGATGCATACTTAGTTCTGTAGACCCATTTACATCTGACAAGTTTTCTTCCTTTTGGAAGAGGAACAAGATCCTAAGTATCGTTCGTCATTAAGGAACGATATTCTTCATCCATTGCTGCATCCCAATCTGGATTTCTTGAAGTTTCTGTAAAAGTTTCTGGATCATGATTCTCGAAAACTTGAGCCAAAAGAGAAGAGGCTCACTAAAACTGAGAACGTGTTCGATGTTAATCTCTAGGATCATCGACAAGATCACCAGCTACTTCACATGTTGAACGGACCCATCAAGGAAGCATTGGTGTTGGTGCAATTTGAAGAACATGAGCAGTAGGAGGTGGATTTTCATCGTCACTGTCATCATCAAAAACTGGAGTTGGAAACCTATCAAGGAAGTTGGAAGAATAATAAGAAGAATCCACAATTGTCGAATCAGGCTCGCAGGCCAAAGATGGCACACTCGCCAAGTTAGACTCGCAGGCCAAGAGATTTTCATCAAATTTAACATCTATTCTAATGATTATATCATGAGAATGTGGCTGAAGAAGTCTATAACCTTTTACATCATCAGAATATCCAACAAACATGCACTTTTCACTTTTAGGCTGCAATGCTTTCCGTTTTTCATCCGGAATGTGAGCCCATGCTTCACAACCAAACACACGGAAGTGACTTACATCTAGTTTAATTTTACTCCATGCTTTTTCCAATGTTATACCTTGTAAAACTTTAGTGGGTGTGCGATTAACTATGTAATTTTCACAATTTATGGCCTTAGCCCAATATTGAAGACTTAGTCCCTTAGATTGGATCATACAATTAGCCATTTCTTTTAAAGTGTGGTTCTTCCGTTCAGTTACACCATTTTGTTGTGGTGTATATGGAACAGTGTGGTGTTGTTGGATTCCTTGTTTAGTACAGAAAGTAGTGAACTTGTTGTTAACATGTTCTCCTCCATTGTCAGATCTTATCTTAATAATTTGATGACCAGATTGTTTTTCAACAAGGACCTTGTAGGCCAAAAACATGTTAAATACTTCGCTCTTAAGTTTTAGGAAGTAAACCCAAGTGCGTCTGGAGTAGTCATCAATAAAACTTAAGAAATATTTGAAACCAGAAAAAAAAGCAGATGGAAGAGGACCACACAAGCACTATGCACAAGCTCCAAGGGAACCGAGGCATGCCAAGAGGCACGTTTGTCAAAATTGTCCCAATGATGTTTTTTGAGTACACAACCGGAACAAACACCATCCTTGAAAGATACCATCGAAAGACCAGTCACCATATCATCTTTACATAGTTGTTGCAATGAGCGATAATTTAAGTGACCAAATCGCTCATGCCAAAGTTTGCTCAAGTTATCACTATGAGTAACAAAAAATGAAGAAAAAGGTGATGACCCAAAGTTGTTAAATTTGTACAACCTAGTAATATCATCAACAGTTCCAGTAGCAAGGACATTTTGAGGATTTTTAAAATCCTTGAATACAACTTGGTGAGGTGTAAACGTCACAGTTTTACCTTCACCTGAATGAGTAATTTGATAGACTGATAACAAATTGCAGGAAATTTTTGGAACACATAATACATCACTGAAATGACCATTTTCTACTGGAACTGTTCCAAATCCTACAACACTCAGAGATCTATCATCACCAACAAATATGTGTTTGGTGTACCCGAACATGGTATCAGAGCGTTTATGAAGAGCCGCTTTCGGTTTTGATCAAGATCTGGAACTGGTGTTGCTGAAACTTTGAAAAGGTTTATGGTTTTGGAGTTTCTATGCATTTTTGGCCTATGGGAGCTATTCCATTGCATCTGGAGCACCATTTCTATTGAAAAATAGTTTTCATTTCACCGAAAATCGTTTCCATTTGATCCAGAAACACCTATTTCGGCAAATATGAAGGTATAATGTTACAGTGACGGATTTGTTTAATTTTTTTTTAAATCTCTCATATTTTATCAGTTTTATTATTAGATATTTATTGTTTTAGTCTCGGATTGTTGCCTTCCCTGGATGCATATGCTCTTTGCCGTGCACCTTGTGCGATCACGGTGAATCAGAAACAGAAAGAGAAAGTTTTTTTCTTGTCTTATCAGCTACGTATGCTCTTTGTCATGCACCTTGTGCGATCACGGCAAATCAGAAACAACGAGAAAACTTGAAAACGTAAACTTTTTGTGTAAGTTAACCAAGATCTAACCCCATTGTGTGGGAAAAATTTTTTGTTTTTGTTTTTCATTTTTTTGTGATTTGCAGGAAAAAAAAGGCAAGCATGGAGAACGAGAGAGAAGAGGGGGAAAAAAAAAACCCTTACTCTTTCCATTCTTTTATGTACCTTTTAAACTTAGCTCACTTGGTCCAAAGTTGCTTTATTCCTTAATAGGTCTTGAGTTCAAGTCTTATTAAGTTACTTTTTAGTGCATGCAGTTTCTATTTTCAAGTTACTTTATTGTAAAAGTGCATCTCACTTAAATAAAATAAAATAAAAAGTGAATCACTTAAGTCTTTTAATTTATTGCCGCACTATTTAAAGTAACATTATTGTAAAAGTGAACATCACTTATTCTACAAAAGTGATTCACTTAAAAGCAACTTTACTGTAAAGTGATTGTCAAAGATTGATCTTGGGAAGAGGGTTTTTTTTTTAGTTGGTCAAGTTAATATCTGCCACGTCACTATTGGGGACATCTTCAACATTTTCTTTGATCAAGCATAACTTCATCATCTAGAATCAGTTTTCTGTGCCATTTTCTTTAAACCCGTAAATTTTTTCGGGCTCTTTGCATCTAAACAATTAGTTTATGTTTTTTAGTCATTATTTTATAGTATGGCCGCCCCTTATGATATTATACTTATAAGTTTTAACTATTTCTCATGGAAATCTCGTATGGAGGATGTTCTACGAAGTAGGGGACTTTTCAGGATAACCTCATGGAAAGAAACATAACCCACTAATGACGATAATAAAATTAAATGGGAAAATAGATGTGATGAAGCTCATGGATTGATTGGGATGTCAAACTCTACTGATTTGCGATTCCACATATCTGGAATTGATGAACTTGATAAAGCTTGGGAAAATTTGGAATCTGTGTTTGGTAAACACAATGAAATTCGGGGTCATAAACTTGAGAATGAGTTGATTTCCTTGAATCCAAATGATTTTTCATGCATTCAAGACTATTTATCTAAGTATAAAACTCTTAGACTATATAAAATTCTTAGACTCTTATGTGCAGAATGCAAGATTAAGAAAGAAGACTAACAATGTATTTATCATATTCTTTCCGAACTTGGACCTGCAAATTCTATTTTTGTATCTACATTCTACTCCATGAAAGAATCCTTAACTACAGCTAGCTATCAAGAGTCTAGTCTTGAATCCTTTTGTGATTCCTTAATTAGAGAGCAAGATAAGCTCATTCATCTTGGAATAATTAACAATGCGGATACATCTGGAAAAGCCTTATTGTCCCAACAGAAAGAAAATTCCAAGCCTCCAAAGAAATAGAAATTTCCTAATAATAAGCCAAACAACAAGGGTCCAAAACCCTCTTTGTCAGGTCCTTCTTTAAAAAATGACAAAGGATCCAAGCCAAAAGAAAGAAGACTAAGCATCATTGTAATTTTTGTGGGAAATTTAATCATGATGAATCTAAGTGTTTAAAGAAAATGGCAGCCTTGGAAGCAGCAATGAAGAAGCACCACATCAACTTAGATGTGTCTTTAGAATATACCTCTCATGGACATGCACTTTGTGCTTCTGGTTACTCTTATACTGCATCTTCTTCTTCTACTTCAATTGAATGGCTCATTGATTCTGGTACATAGGGTACTGCCAAAAGATATTTGATACCATGTTTGGGTACACAGGGTACTCCCAAAATATTGAACACCTAAAGCAACCACTTCACACAAATTAATCACAGATCAATACGCTGATCTTTGTCATGTGGTTAAAACCCTCGAGAGGGAAACAGTCCATGGCCCCAGTGAAATAGCTACTTTGAGCAATTTATTATGCAAAAGAAAGAAAGTTACATGAGCTTCTCATAATCGATCAACTAGCCAAGGACCCTCCATGCTCTTTAAATAGAGATCATGGACCAATCGGGTGTTAAAGCCACAGATCAATGGTAGGTATGATCTAAGAGAAGTTGAATCGTCAGATCACTTTATGTCTAGAACATATCGTAACCGTCAAGTAAGAATATTTACAAATGCATACTAAAGAAACACACTTTACCTAACAGGTATATTACACAAGTTGATCGTAACTAACTCCTAAGTGTCTAAATATCCTAATAGTATGTGTTATCACCCAATAATTTTCCTATGGTTGTGGTAGGAGACCACTGGGGTAACCATTCCAAACCAATCTTTAGACTATATTCTATCTTATACAGTCAAAGAGGTCTCTCTGTTTGTCACGAGAACATTCACATACACATATGGCTTTAAGCAAGCATTCAAAAGGCTAGATATATGATAGGAACATGATATTTGTAAATTTAAAGATGGCAAGACAGACAAACGGGAAGTACCATTGGGAAATGGAGTCATGGCCTGGAAATATTCAAGGAGATTACAACAATAATGAGTGTTGATTCTCTTGTGAAATATGAGGCAACATGGTTGTTATATTCAGTCAAAATATCTTTAAGCGATGGCAGGAAGAAATGAGAGGAAGTCCAGTGAAACAAGAGGCACCTATCTATGGATGAATCTCTTGGAAAACCTTTAGCATAAATATAACAAACACTAATAACTGAAACAGAGCACCTATAAATGGATGAATTCTATCACAACTATCATAACACATAACAAACACGATTTCTGATGTAGAAGCATTTGACGAATTCTTTGCATCCAATCTAGAAATGTGTTAGCAGAATACACATGCATGAAAATGGGAAATACAGGAAACACTAACTGAACATGGAACAAATTGATGAATCTCAAGAAACTTAGAAAATGCTTTTCATTAATACTTCCAAGAAAATGACAGAGCTACAAAAAACCAAGCACGGAAGGATTCTGAATGAAATTTTCAACCCTTACTCCTCCGTAGAGGTTACCTTTATAGCGTCATGGGCTCCGGAGACCAACCTCGAAACAAAGCCGAATTCAGTTACAAAAATTGGGAATCAATCTCGAATCTTCATTGCAAATCCTAAAAAATTCAAAGTGGCACATTCTCCATGATTTGAACATGAATCAGTAAATATGGAATAACGTGCATGCTTGATTGAAAAAGTAATGCAACTTCTAGAATTCAAGCTCGCTTGAGTGAAAACGATGGTTCAGGGCACCTCCAATGGTTTTGTGTTGACTCAACTCAACTTGTTCATTTACCAACTGTCCTCTAATGTCCGTCATTCTTGAGCATGTAGAACGTACTTGGTCCTTCCAAACTTATCAACCACTTTCCACTAATCTGCGGTAGGTAATTCCAGAGTGGACGTTTACTTCAACAGCACCCGCATTTCCACATGAGCCCTATATGAAAAATATGGCAGTCGTGCACACGTGGCCCTGAAAGTGAACACTACCTAAAAATCATTCATCGGCTTATCAACATTTTCCTTTCCGAAAAGAGACTGTTGTATGCCTATGAATTTGGAGTGGTCTGACCTACATCGAACCAGCTAGTCATAGTATTCTTTCTGTGACAACATGCCACCATTTTCCTGCCAGAAGAATGGTAGCCCCATTTTTACCAAAGGGTCAAACATTTTGATCTCATGTGCCATGATATATATCAATATTAGCCTCAACATTTTCTAAATGATGGTACTGATTTACCACCTTCCTAGCCCAAGTGATGACAGAAATCTTGTCCCTTATGCCAACCTTTCTGATCTCCTCCTCTGTCATCCAATTTAGAAAGTCTATAGCATTTTTAGCATAGTCAACAGGCTTCTTATTTAGCTTCTCTTTGACTGTTGTAACACTTTGTTTGGCTGTCTGTATGAACTTCTCTTCGTCCAAAATGTAATCCAGGTAGGGTCTCAACTTGGTGGCCTTTGATATGAGGGAATCCCATATTATGTGCTTTTCCCCCTGGATTGTTGCTTTCCATGTGACCTGTTGTATAAGTTTCTCATTATTACTCTATAATTATGCACACTTTTCTTCCCATCTCTTTCTTTCGCGTTCTCTTTCTACTATCAATCCCTCTAGGTTCTTATTTTGGTGCTTCAAACTTGTCAGCTCTAACATCTTCAAACTTACACGTGCCAGGGTTTGAACGATGGATAACTCACCAAGTTCAGTGATAGGAGGAATGAATACCTTCTTGATTTATTTTTCCTTCTCCTGTAACCTTTCCTCCAAATTATTTGCTTTGGCCTTGAGGGCCTTCTTACTCTCCACTATGAGGATCATATCCTTCTACCATTGCTTATCTTTCTCTATGAATTTCAGTAGTTGGGCCTAGAAGTCTATAACCTTACCATTCAATATCTCTTTCTCCTTTTCCATCTCTGATATCTCTAAGCTTGGATCAATTGAGTAGTTGGAATCTTCAAATTTTTCTTTAGCAGTTGAATGGTATCTTCTTTCTCCTTTAACAAATTTTGTGTGCCATCCCCTTTATCAACTTGGTTTTCATCCAACAAAAATTTTGTCTAAAGTTTCTTGATCTAATCCTGGTGGGCCCTGTTCTCTACCTTCTCTTTTCTCAGTTGGTTTTTAATTCTACTCTTGCTAGTCTGCAGCATGGATATCTTGAGAGTTGACTTCAGTGGATCAGTGTGAATAATATCCCCTGTTTTCTTATGAAGGTGGACCTATTTGGCACAGGGATATCATCCAAATTGATATTCATCTCAACCACTTTGTTCCTAGAAGCTATGGCCATATTTAATGTATTATGCTTGTGATCTCTTACAGAAACTAGAGATACCTCCTGACCACAAGCTTTCCTCACCTCTGTAGATAATTTGAGAGATTCATTCATGGGGATGTTCTTGTTCTCCTTGTATTTGTCCAATAGCTAAGTCTTGAACCTATATCTATTTGTTGATCCTTCAGGTGTCTAGGAAAATTCATATTCTTGAACATCGAAGGCAAGTACTTTGACCTTTACTTTATTCTTCTTGCATTTTCCACTAGCTACTGGTACCAGTTATCCTGCCACCTCCAATTTATGCTTCTTTAGTGTGTTGGTTATGTCCTCCTCCTCTATGTCTGTGACATCATAGAATTCCCTTTTGTTAGTATGCTCATAGACACTAGCCAAATTTGTAACCTTATCTATTGTTGGGCCTAGGCTTGAAGTGCCAGGTGGAGGTGAGTTGTCTCCTTGTATTGGAGAAGTAGAGTCCACTTCCATTTCACCAGCTCCATGTTTCTTCCGGGGGTATTATGACCAATTTGCAGCCTCAAGAAGGACTGCCACCTCCTGGTGCTCAAAGGGCTTGTTTTTGTTGGTATTCCTTCTATTTGAGATGATGTGATGTGGGTCATAATTGATGGTAGCCTTAGTAGGGAACCCCATCCCTCTAAGCAGACTTTCTATTAGTGGGAGAGCTTCCTTATTCTTGATGATTAATGGGCCTATGGCCCAAGGAAATTTAATTTCTGAAGACTTCCTAAAACTGAGGAAGTGTTCATTTTCCACTATCATCCTCTATCTGATCAGCTCTAAAGTGAACACCCTGAGAGTTAAAAAGGCAGGAAGTCTGTAAGGTTGGTGGACAATCCATATAGCCTGATCATTGTACCTTGTTCTAACAATAACCAATCTCCAATCCTCTTGTCGAGGGAGGATTGTAGGGTTTCCTTTATCTCAGATAACACCCTGGGTAGTTGTTTCTGGAAGAAGGCACCATATACTCTTGTCATCAAAAAGTTCATTAATTTGGTGTAATCGTTGTTTATTTATTCTGTGATCATCATTTCCGGAAGTTGAAGGTTCTCTTTGTTGAAAGACAGAAACATTCTCAACAAGTAGGACTGAAATATAAAGGTTCTGGTCTTAGGGAAATCCACTAGCTTAGAGTGAATGTTCTCATCCAGGAACTCATCAAACTTGAGGCAAGAAACTTGGACTGACTGGCCGGGATATTTTGAGTCAACTGGGAAGGCGTTCAAGGTGAACAATAAACTCATCATGGACTCTATGATGTATTTGTAAGTATCCATCCCTAAAAACTGACTCAGGAGGTTTTTGACACATTTTGTCTCCTCATTGAAATCATCAACATCTAAAGGGTAAGGATAATTTTTTAGTTGGTTTATCGGGTTTGTTATAGGCTTTAAAGAATTCCTATTTCTTTTCCACAATTGCCTCTCTAAGACACCGGAAAATGATTTCTTCACTGTACTCTTTATATTTCAGGCTGAACTCTTCAGGAATGGAGAATGTATTTCTGATGGCGAGGGGGTTGACTGGGAAAAGGATTTTATACCTAGAGGCATCCATGATTACTCTCTCAAAAGGAGAGCAACCAGTGGCGCACCAGTTGATGAACTCGAGGCAATTCAAGGTTTGGTCAGTGGAGAAAAGGTGGAAAAATGACTTATAGACACCATGCATATCAGTTCCATGGTGCCTAAGCAGCTTCAGTTTTCTCTTTACAGTTTCTATGGGTCCATTCAATAGTATGGTGTCGAAAATATTAGAATCTCTACCTTCAAATAATTCTTCAATTTTCTCATATTCCAGGTTTTGGTTAGCTAACCCTTCCACCTCATCCATCTTATATACGATGTGTAATGGAGAAACGTTTCCTACCTAGTCTTTTGAAAAGTAGCTTGACGGGGTTTGTCCCAGCTAATCGCTTCCTACACAGTCTTGCTCTTTTTATCCAATGCACATAATCATACGAGTGACCTAAATTCACGTGCACGCATTGGTTATATTATTCTTCTCTGATATGTCACTTGCGCCTTCTTTGGTGGAAATAGTTCGCATCCATTCATCCAGCCCTCCTTCATCTTGGACTGTCGATCCTACTTTCTCTAACTCCATCGGTCTTTTTCTCTGTTATACCATCCTCCTTATTTTCCTTGCAACTGCCCTTAGTGGAAAATGCCTCAAATGTTGATCTTAACGTATCTTTACTGTGGTCGTCTAATCGCACAGCTCCCACCATATTTCGCTGAACCCAACCATTCGTATCTTCCGTGCACCTTGCATCGATGGAATCCATCATTGTCATCGATCTGTAATCGGGAGTTGATCCCGATCATCGAAATCTATGGCCCTTAATGAATTTCGCTGATATGAGGAAAATTTTATCTGTGTGCATGTTGTGGGAGCAGAATTAACCTCCTCTGTAGATCGTGAGAGGGAATGGATATGGGCCTTTGAAACCCACAGCTCCTATCGAATTCCATCAATTTCAAAAATTTGATCGCAGTGAGCAAGTTGGACCGGCGGAGTCCATCTCTGCCATAGATTTGAGGCCAGGGTAATATGGGTCATTGAAACTTGTGGCCTCTACCTGATTCCATGAATTTGGGGATTTTGTTTTCTCCGTGCATGTTGGATTTGTGGAATTGTTCTTCATCCTAGATCCAATCTCTGATTAGATATCTTCCATCGAAATGTGCAACCGTTAATCAATTCCGCAAATTCTAATAATTTCCTTAGTTCATGCAGGTTGTCCTAGCGGAATTAATTCCCACCATGGATCTATTTTCCTCTATCCATCCAATGACTAGTTTTTCCTGTAAGTTAACTCATCTCCTCCCTTACCAAAATTCCCCAGGCCTGTACATCTTACCTTGGCGTAATTATTAACAACCATTGATCTTCTCCGCTTATGCATTTAAACCCTTCATCCCTTTCACCATTTAACCTAGGAATGATCCTTCGAACCTCTTCAAAACCCTATTACCACTCTTTAAGGTCATGTGATATGAAATTTTTTTACCTTACCCTTCATTTTCACTGGCTTATCCTTTTGTAAGTTAATTAGCATAGATACCTATGTGAAAATCTCCAAAATTTAGCACAAGTGCTAATAGCGGCTCCAACTCAGGGATGCTATCCTCCCTTTGAGGTAGAAAATAACCCCGTAGACCAAGTTCCTGATCCATTGGGTTGGTCACAAGCTATTCCTAAAATCCCCAACATGCTCTGAAGATAAAAACTAAACTGATACTGAAAACAAACTAAAAAAATTGCTTAAAATAATTGCTTTCCATGTGGAGCTTATTCACACCTGCCTCCCCTACTTTCCAAGCACCAATGCCCAATCAAGTAATCTCTGAACTCCAATGAAGCCAATCACAGAATTGATCTAATGATTGGGATTCTTCAACAAGCTTGATCAAAGAAGGACTTAATGGCTACAGGTTATGATGATAGATCTGATATTCACTATACACACATAACCCACCATTCCCACCACCAAAATTCACCACATATTCAGCCACTGGATCATAAAAGTCCTGACAATATTCAAAAAATTATGTTCTGTACTTGTCTTGACAGGACTGCTCCAACTGTACCTCCTCTAGCACCCGGTCAAACTGATCTTCAAAAGCTTCTTGAAGAATGTGTTCATGACAATTTTCAAATAGAACATCAACAATTTCCTTTAAAAATTTTGAGGTAACAGCTTGATTCTCTTTATGTGCTTCAGCAGAAATATCATCTTCTCCTCAAGAAAATCAATTGAAATGAACTCTTCTTGACATTTTGAATTTGAAGAAAATGAAGAAACATCCCATTTAGGACCCTCATATTCTTCTAGGTGATCCAATCTTCTATTTCAGATTGTTGATTCTTTAGGTACATTATCCAAGTAGCTATCCGCATACTCCTCATATATAGGTGAGCCGAAATTCTCTTTAAAAAGATTACTAGAAAATTTTTCAACATGTTGATTACGTTCTTCATAAAGAAAATGAGTATGATCCTCTTCATGTACATCATTGGGCTGACCATCCTCATGCTCATCATATAGAGGTGGACTAAAATATTCTTTATAACCACCATTAACAGGTTGATGGCACTCTTCATCAAACACATTATGTCTTTGCAAAAATTGTTGCTACAAAAAGCCATTTTTCTGATTGAACAGGGGAATCCTTCTCTTGTAACAGAATTTTAGAAGATGAATGATATGAGGGACAATCTGAGGGAAATTCCCAACTTCCTTCTTTACCATACAAGGATTGATAAGAATGCTGCAAACTATCATTTGTTTCAGAGAAAGAAATATAGCCGGTTGAATCGGATTTTTGGCTTACATCCATTTTAGTCAAGGAGGATATTACTAACTACTCGAAATTTTCTTGAATATCAAGGCAATTGGTTTTTCTTTCTTTTTGAAATGAAAATTCCTATAAAATTTCTAAAATCTCTTCATCGATAAATTCCTCTTCACCATACATGTTTTTGAACTATTCAATGAAACCTTTACCATGCGTGCAACAATCTTGAACTAGCAGCAAGGAAGGGTACTGATCTTTAAAATGTTCATGAAATACTGAATGAAAGTATTTAAGGGAATATAAACTCTTTGTTGGCAATCCCTCATACCATGACCTTGCATTTCCCTCTAAACTAACCATGAACATTTTTATTAAAGAATCCTCATGCATTTCAACTCCCAACTTATGTATATCCTTATGAAATTTAAACAAATGAATGGAAGCATCATCACCCTTTTGATCTTTGAATCTTGGAGGATATGCTTTCCAATCTATATTAGGTAATCGATTTGCAAAACTAGGAATGTGAGCACGATTGATAGGCGCGTACCTTACAGAGATAGAACTCATCTTGATGATTAAGAAATTGAATCAGCTCCTCAAACTTTGCAACCCTTTGACAGTGGAACTTCCATAGAACATTATGAAGATGGGATCCTTCATAGATGGAGTCGCCAGGTGAAAGATGCACAACCTTCTTGATGTTTGAAAATTGTTCACCATCAACAGTCAAATCTAAAACTCTTTCATTCATACCCAGGAAATATTTGAACCCTCCTCCTCGTATTGGTCCTTCTGGCCGCTAGTATCCTCAGTAGAGTCACCTTCCAAAAACTTTGAGTGGAGTCGCCAGAGCATGTACAACTAGCATGAGTCTATGACCAGTTTCTCAACTAGGTCGTAGAAATAGAACAATGTCGTTTCCATGAGGAGATAATAGCAGTTAGTCCCTAGAAACGACGCTAAGATGTTATCACCCAATAATTTTCCCATGGTTGTGGTAAAAGATCACTGGGGTGACCATTTCAAACCAATATTTAGAATGTCTTCTATCCTATACAGTCAGATAGGGATCTCTCTTTATCACAAGAACATTCATATACACTTATGGCTTTAAGCAAGCATTCAGAAGGATAGATATCTTATAGGAATGGGATATTTGTAAATTTAAAGATGGTAAGACAGAAAAACATGAAGTACCATTGGGAAACAGAGTCACAGCCTGAAAATATTCAAGGAGCTTATAGCAACAATAATTGTTGATTATTTTATGTAATCTGAGGCAACGTGGTTGTTATATTGATTCAAAATATCTTTAAGAGATGGCAAGAAGAAATGAGAGGAAGTCCAGTGAAACAGGAGGCACCTATCTATAGATGAATCTCTTGGAACACCTTTAGCATAAATATAACAAAGGCTAATAACTGAAACAAGCACCTAGAAATGGATGAATTCTATCACAGTTATCATAACACATAACAAACACAATTTTTGATGCAGGAGTGTTTGACAAATTCCTTGCATACAATCTTGCAATGTGTTAGCATAATACACATGCATGAAAATTGGAAATACATGAAACAGTAACTAAGCATGGAACAACTCGATGAATTTCAGGAAACTCAAAAAATGCTTTTCATTAATACTTCCAAGAAAATGACAGAGCTACAAAAAACTAGGCACTAAAGGCTCATGAATGAAATTCCAACCCTTACTCCTCCATAGAGGTTGCATTTATAGCGTCATGGGATCTCGAGACCAACCTAGAAAAAGATCCAAATTCAGTTACAAAAATTGGGAATCAATCCCTAATCATCATTGAAAATCCTAACAACTTCAAGGTGGAACATTCACCACGATTTGAACATGAATCAGGAAATATGGAATAATGTTCATGTTTGATTAAAACAGTAATGTGACATTTGGAACTTGGGCTCGCTTGACTCAAAACGATGATTCAGGGCGCCTCCAATGGTTTTATCTTGACTCAGCTCGACTTGTTCCTTTACCATTTGTCCTCTAATGTCCTTCATTCTTCAGCATGCAAAACGTACTTGGTCCTTCCAAACTTCTCGATCGCTTTCCATTGATATGTGGTAGGTAATTCTAGATTGATGTTTCCTTCGAAAACACCTATGTTTCCATGTGGTCCCTATATGAAAAATATAGCAATTGTGCACACGTGGCCTAGAAAGTGAACACCACCTTGAAATCATCTGCCAACTTATCAAAAATTGTCTTTCCTGATAGTGATTGTTGCATGTCTATGAATTTGGGGTTGTCTAATCTACATCGAACCAACTAGTCATAGTATTTTTTCTGCGACATGCCACCATTTTCCTTCCCGATGAATGGTAGCCCCATTTTTACCAAAGGTTCAGACATTTCGATAAACATTTTGATCTCATGTTCCATGACATAAATATTATCCTCGACAGTTTCTAAATGATGGTACTAATTTACCACCTTCCTGGCCCAAGTGATGACAGAAATCATGTCCCATATTCCAGCCTTTGTAATCTCCTCCTCTATCATCCCATTTAGAAACTCTATAGCATTTTTAGCATAGTCAACAAGATTCTTATTTAGCTTTATTTGAATGATTTAACACTTTGTTGGGTTGCCTGTATGACCTTCTCTTTGTCCAAAATGTAATCCATGTAGGGTCTCAACCCGGTGGCCTCTGATATGAGGGAATCCTATATTATGTTATTTTCCCCCTGGACTGTTGCTTTCCCTATGACCTGCTATGTCAATTTCTCATTCTTACTCTATAATTATGCACACTTTTATTCCTAGCTCTTTCTTTCATGTTCTCTTTCTACTGCCCATCACTCCAGGTTCTTATTTTGGTGTTTCAAACCTGTCAACTCCAACTCCTTCAAATTTACCTATACCAGGGCTTAAATGATTGAGAACTCGATAGGTTCCGTGATGGGAGGAATAACTACCTGCTCAAGTTCTTTTTCCTTCTCCTGTAACCTTTCCTCCAAACCATCTTCTTTATCCTTGAGGGCCTTCTCACTCTCCACTATGAGGGTCATATCCTT
This sequence comes from Pseudotsuga menziesii, assembly GCA_001517045.1. NCBI lineage: Eukaryota > Viridiplantae > Streptophyta > Pinopsida > Pinales > Pinaceae > Pseudotsuga > Pseudotsuga menziesii. The sequence goes on from LPNX010446689.1 coordinate 247,863, forward strand.
CTGCCATTGCTTCTATTTCTCTATGAATTTTAGTAGTTGGGTATGGCAGTCTTTAAGCTTACCATTCAAGCTCTTTTTCTCCTTTTCCTGCTCTGATAGGTCTGAAGCTTGGATCAATTTAGTAGTTGGAATCTTCAGCTTTTTCTTTAGCAGCTGAATGGTATATTCTTTCTCCTTTAACAACTTTTGTGTGCAAACCCCTTTATCAGCTTGGTTTTCATCCAACAACAAGTATGTCTGAAGCTTCTTGATTTGCGCCTAGTGGGACCTGTTCTTTACCTTCTCTTGTCTCAGTTGGTTTTCAAATATACTCTTGCTAGTCTACAACTTGGATATCTTGAGAATTGACTTTAGTAGATCAATGTGAATAATATCCCTTGTCTACTTTTGAAGGTGGATCATATCTGACAGTGGGATGTCATCCAAATTTATCTTCATATCAGCCAATTTGTTCCTAGAATCTATGGCTAGATTTAATGTATTATGCTTGTGATCTCTGATAGAAACCAAATATTCCTCTTGACCACAAGCTTTCCTCGCCTCTGCAGATAATTGGAGAGATTCATTCATGGTGATGCCCTTGTTATCCTTTTATTTTTACAATAGCTCAATCTTGGACCTATATATGTTTGTTAATCCTTCAGGTGTCTGGGAAAATTCATATTCTTGAACCTCGAAGGAAGCGCCTTTGAACTTTACTTTCTTCTTCTTGCCTTTCCCACCAGCTATTGGTACGATCTCTCCTTCCACATCCAAATTCTACTTCTTTGATGTGTTGGTTGTGTCCTCCTCCTCTGTTTCCATGACATCAGAGAAGTCCACTTTGTTAGTATGCTCAGAGACACTAGCTAAAGGTGTAACCTTCTCTATTGATGGGCCCAGGCTTGAAGTGCCAAGTGGAGGTGAGTTGTATCCTTGCATTGGAGAACTATAGTCCACTTCCATTTCACCAGATCCATGTTTCTTTAGGGATAGTCTAACCAATTTGCAGCCTAAATTAGGCCTGCCACCTCCTGGTGCTCAAAGGGCTTGTTTTTGTTCTCTTGTTTTCTATTTGAGATGATGTGATGTGTGTCATAATTGATGGAAGCCTCAATAGTTAACCCCATCCCTCTAAGAATACTTTCTATTAGTGGGAGAGCATCCTTATTCTTGATGGTGAATGGGCCTACGACCCACATAAATTTAATTTATGAAGACTTCCATAAACTCGGGAAGCGTTCATTTTCCATTATCATCCTCTATCTGATCAGCTCTAAAGAGAACACCCCGAGAGTCAAAAAAGGAAAGTAGTCTATAAGGTTGGTGGACAAATCCATATAGCTTAATCATTGTACCTTATTCTAACAAGAACCAATATCCAATCCTCTTATTAGGGGAGGATTGCAGGGTTTCCTTTATCTCAGGTAACACCCTGAGTAGTTGTTTCTAGAAGAAGGCACCATATATTAATGTCATCAAAAAGTTCATGAATTTGGTGTAATCATTGTTTATTTATTTTGTGATCATCATTTTTGGAAGTTGAAGATTCTCTTCGTTGAAATAGAGAAACATTCTCAACAAGTAGGACTGAAATCTAAAGGTTTTGGTCTTGGGGTAATTCACTAGTTGAGATTGAATGTTCTTGGCTAGAAACTCATCAAACTTGAGGCAAGAAACTTAGACTGATTGGTCGGGCTCCTCTGAGTCGACTCGGCAGGTTTTCAAGGTGAACAATAAACTCATCATGGACTCTGTTGGTACCCATCCCTGAAAACAGACTCAGGAGGACGCATTATGTTTCCTCATTGAAATCATCAAGATCTAAAGGGTAAGGGTAATTTTTTAGCTGGGTATCAGGTTTGAAACAAGATTTAAAGAATTCCTAGTTCCTTTCCACATCTGCCTCTCTAAAACACTCGACAATTATTTCTTCATTGTACTCTTTAGATTTCAGGCTGAACTCTTCATGAATGGAGAATGTGTTTATGATGGCAAGGGGGATGATTAGGAAAAGGATTTTAGACCTAGAGGTGTCCATGATTACTCTCTTGAAAGGAGAGTAACTAGCGGTACACCAGTCGATGAACTCAGGTAAATTGAGGGTTTGGTCAATGGAGAAAAGCTAGGAAAATGACATATAGACACCATGCATATCAGTTCCCTGGTCCCTAATCAGCTTTAGTTTTCTATTTACAGTTTCTAGGGGTCCATTCAGTACTATGGTGTCAAAAATCTCAGAATCTATGTCTTCAAAGAAGTCTTCGATTTTCTCGTATTCCAAGTTTTGGTCATCTAACCCTTCCACCTCAGCCATCTTATATACGATGTGTAATGGAGAAATGTGGCCTACCTGGTTTTTTAACAAGTAGCTTGATGGGGTTTGTCCCAACTGGCCGCTTTCTGCACAGTCTTGCTCTCGCTGTCCAATGCACCGAATCATACGAGTGACCTAAATTCACGTGCATGAATTGGTTATATTATTATTATCTGATATATCGCTTGTGCCTTATTTGGAAGAAACACTTCTCATATGTTCATTCACCCCTCCTTCATCTTGTACCAACGATCCTGCTTTATCTAACTACATCGGTATTTTTCTTTTTTATATCGTCCTCCTTATTTTCCTTGCAACTTCCCTTAGCAAAAAATGCCTCCACCGCCGATCTTAATGTATATTTATTGTGGTCGTCGGATCGTGCAGTTCCCACCATATTTCGCCAAACCCAACCATTCTTATCTGGCGTGCACCTTGCATCGGCGGAATCCATTGTTGCCATCGATCTGGAACCAGGAGCTGATCCTGATCATCTAAACCTGTGACCCCTAATGAATTATGCTGATCTGAAGGAAAGGTTATCCACATGCATGTTGTGGGAGAGGACTTAACCTCCATCGTAGATCAAGAGAGGGCATGGATCTGGGCCATTGAAGCCCGCGAATCCTACCGAATTCCTCCAATTTCAAAAACTTGATCGCGACGCGCAAGTTGGACTGGAAGAATCCATCTTCGTCATAGATCTAAGTCCAAGGTAATCTGGATCGTTGAAACTTATGGCCTCTACCTAATTCCGCAGAGTTGGATATTTCATTTTCTTCTTGCATGTTGGATTTATGAAATCATTCTCCCCCGTAGATCCAATCTCCGGTTAGATCTCCTCTGTCGAAACATGCAACCTTTAAGCATTTCTACAAATTCTGAAAATCTCCTTATTCGTACAGGTTCTCTTAGCAGAATTAATTCCCATAGTGGATCTATCTTCCTCTATCCATCCAACTGCTAATTTTTCCTGTAAGTTAACCCCTCTCCACCCTTCCCAAAATTCCTCAGGCCTGTACATCTTACCTTGGCGGAATTATTAACAGCCATTGATCTTCTCCGCTTATTCATTTAAACCCTTCATCTCTTTCACCTTTTAATTAGGAATGATCCTTTGAACCTCTTCAGAACCCTATTACCACTCTTCAAGGTCATGTGATATGAAATTTTCTACCTTAACCCATCATTTTCGCTGGCTTATCCTTTTGCAGGCGAATTAGAGCAGATGCATGTGTGAAAATATCCAAAATTTAGCACATGCGCTAACTGTATGTTAGGAAAGCATGAGATGCTTACTATCAGCTATATGAGAGATCCATGACGCGATTGATATAGAAGGTGTATTTTTATACAATTATGTACGTTCTTAAGTTTTATCATTATATGTCATTAAATGATCATTTTTAAAACATGTATCTAAATGAATCAATAAGGTCAATTCCACTTATTCATTGATTGGTCATCCAGGAATTCAATCCACTAATGTCTCTATGGTATACGATAATTCTCATCTTAACTTTCAACTACATATGTGTATAATTGGAATTATTTTATCCTAAATTTATTCATGTCTCTTGCTCAAATTGTACAGGGTAGAGGCAGGGGTATTGTTGATGATCATCCACTTGCAAGTCAATGTGCCACCACGTAGGAGACACGGTATCCCTCTAGTTCTAACCATACTCCAACACCTGATGATGTCCTATAATTTATGATTCAATGCAATAGAATCCAAATTAATCATCAATTTATAATGTGCATGTATTAATCTAACCGATTACATGTAATGTCACAATACATATGCACATGTACAGGGATCGTCAATGTTGTGGTCATGTGGACACATGACTGGGATGCATTGATTTAGTGGGGTATTATTTAGGGCCCATCGATGGTTCCAGGAGATGCCACATAAACAGAGATGGCATAGTTCACCATCGACCCAATCCAAGTGACTTGGTCCATCTACTAAAATTTTAAAAAGTTGTCATCTTATAAGTTTTGTACTAAAATATAACTAACTTATAGAGTTCAAAATTTTAACTTTTGCAGTTCAATGAACTGGACACCATTTTGACCATATGTCACGCCCTGGGTAAGGGATTAGTGTAGGCGATGGTTAGTACACGACCGATCAGGGGGATGATAGCCTGATACGTGAGATGGTGGGGGTGGACACTGATTTGATGACACTGACATGTGGTATTATTTTTATTGTTATGTATCCATAAACGTTTTTTATGAACTAAATAGATTGTCAAATTTATTTATATCGTATTTTACTTCATGTGCATGATGTCTTTTGTTTATGTTAATGAGTATGGTTCATGTGTGAGTGATGCAATTTTATTTATTTATTTATTTATGTTGATTTCTTTTATATTAGCTATAATTATAATCACAAGTTGTGCACAATCTCGGTTATATTTGCAAGTTATAGTATCAACTATAATTACAATTTATAGTCATGATTAAAATTTCACAACTACAAATTACAATGTACAATTACAATAAGAAATTACTAATTAGATTTACAAATTACAAATTGGACAATTTCAACTACAAATTTACAATCACAAATTGTAATTTCATTAATAAATAAGGGTAAGATAATACTTGGAATATTTAAATTAAAAAATATATGATATCACTACATTTTAATAATCATTTATATATTAAATTCATTCTATCAATATTAAGAAGTCATAACATATATGAATAGTTTTATGGTGGGGTTGTGTAGACAGTACATACGAAACAGGATTGGGACCACATAAAGAGGAGAATCAGAGAACCAACGAGCGATCCATAGTGTAGGCCAGCGTTCATATGGTTTTGGGCACTCGTAATGAAGAAATAGGGAGGGGTTTGTTCCCCCTCCATTTCCAGCATATCGGGCATGATGACAAACCTGCAAATCAATGAATTCCAAGGGGATGAAGATGGAGAGAGCATGGAAGCTGGGGGGGTTAGGGATCCCACCTCGAATGATAAAAAGGGGCTTGGTAGGATGACTCCCACATGCTTAGACTATTCTTGCACTTCAGAACCGATCGAAAAAATTACGAGAAAAGGTAGAGCTATGGAAGGAGAAAATTTTGATAGGTAAATTTATTGGAAACTGGACAAAGGAAAGGGATATGGTTCATTAGATCAAGTATACCTAGAATCCCAAAGGTAACTATGAAGTGCACCTGGGATCAAATGCTTTTTTCACCATAATCCTCTTCAATCAGAAGGATCGAGATCAGATCTTGGAAGGGGGGCCATATTTTTTTCTTTTCAGCGGGCCTCTATCTACAACCATGGAAAGATTGATTCAATATTGAGAAAGAGGACATGAGGGTTGCTACAGTATGGATCCACTTGTACTCCTTTCCAAGTGAGTACTGGGACCCAAAAATTCTTCAAGATATTGGGAACACGCTTGGGGAATTTGTGAAATTAGCAGAACAAACCAAACAACAGAGGTATACCGCATTTGCTCGCATCTGTTTCTATATGGATCTATCAAAAGAGCTACCAAAGGCCATCAATTAAAACTAGGATGATGAAGAATGGCAGCATTCAATCGACTATGAACACATTCCGTTTAGATGCAAACAATTCCATGAATATGGGCATTTCAGCTGGAAATTCCCAAAGAATAGCCAGCAACCTCTAATCATCTAGTTGACGGAGGAAATTAAAACGGAGTACAATGATGGCTTTGTTCAGATTTGGAACAGAAGGAATCCTCGATTAGGTCCCATGCAGCAACATGGAAGAGGGCCAAAAGGAAAGAATCTAAACAACAACAAGAGATTCATGATTTTGAGTGAGAGGGAAGAAGAAGAGAGTCTTGATGATAAGGATGACACTCAAAAACCCCTATCTAACAAACCAGAGGTCAAGGAAGCAGAGGAGCCTAGACTAGAAGAGCAGACGAAAGCTATGGAGGAAGATGGGGTTGAGGAGATGGAACTGGGGGAGCTAGATATAGACGAGATTGAGAAGGAATGTGAAAAAAAAGGGAAAGGGTATGTGTCATGGTGACAGTTAGAGCTCTTATAGGAAGCGATCATCAAAACAAGGGCCAATCAACAACTTCGAATACCAACTAATCCCTAGAAGGGAAACAAGAGAAAACAACTCGAGGAGGATCCATGAAGAGGTAGGAATACAAACAAGCAAAGGATTTCAAAGATAGGAGTCAAACTTATTGAATAAGGCTAGTATCCCACGATAGCAGTGAAATTTTATGAATTTAATAGAGTGAACCAATGAAAATAATTTCATGGAATATTCGGGGTTGCAACCACACCAGGGAAATTAAGATTATCACAAAGAATATTAAGATGGAGAAACCAGTAGCTCTCTTTCTCCAAGAGAGGAAGTGTAAATTTGAAACACTTGATCAAGTAGGACAAAGTATTTGGAAAGGATGTAGGACAACAACTGTAGATTCCAACGGGATGGCAGAAGGATTTGTGATTATGTGGTGCCCATAACTAATCAACTTATCAAACCTTTTGGAAACATGTTTCTCTTTGACATTGGATTTCACGATCCTGGACTCAAGTGCAAAGGGAACCTTAACAAACATCTATGGCCCAAGTGTGTTCCCTCATAAACCCTCATTTCTAGAATTTTTACTATGGGTAAATGGGAAAGTAGGTAGTATCCCATTGATAATGGGAGGAGACTTCAATCTGATAAACTCTTTGGGGAAAAATAAAGGGGGGAGAATAAAATTGGACAGATTCCAGGAATCCTTCAGGGACTTCATAGAATAAAGTCAACTAGTTGACTTAAAAATAGGAAATGGATAGTTCACATGGCACAATCAACGAGGACAGGAGTACCACACAACATCAATATTAGACAGATTCTTAGTCACTGAGGACATTGTCAGAGAAGAAGGAGAGGTGTCTTCCAACGTCCTTCTGGTGGCTAGGTCAGATCATTGGCCAATCTTTCTGCAATGGGATTGGTCTGAACACCCTAACAGGAAACCATTTAGATTTGAGCAATTATTGCTTGAACACAAAGATTTCAAATCAATAGTTCATAAGTGGTGGCAGTAATTGGTTCCCCCTATGAGATCAGGGATGTACCAATTACACAGAATTTGAAGGCTCTGAAAGCGAGGATTCGTACTTGGAACAAAGAAAACTTGGAAACATATTTCAGGATAAAAAAATATTGATCCCTGGCTAGAAGAGATCCAAAGAATTGGTATGAATGAATGTTATGAGGAAGACCTCAAACAACAAGAAAAAGACCTCCTAACCCATATAGTCGCAAGGGAGTGACAGGCAAAAATATATTGGAAGCAAAAGTCAAGGAATCAATTGCTACAGGAAGGAGAACACAACAAAAAAATTTTCCATAACAACGTGATACAAAATAAGCAGTGATTGAATATTCACAAACTAAGGAAGGCATATGGAAGGCATGTCAAGACTAGAGCGGATATTGAAGAGGATTTGTTCAACCACTTCAAACAGGTCATGACAGAGGACCAGATGAATAGACAACAAGACATTGAAAAATAACCCAACTCATCCCAACAGTGGTCACTCAGGAACACAATGAGATATTGATCAAACCTATAGAATTGCAAGAGATTTAGGATGTAATGCACCAAATTATTTTCTGAAAGTGCCAGGTCTGGATGGCTTAACCTCCAATTTTTTACATTACTTTTGGGACCTTATAAAACAGGAAGTCTACGAAATTGTTGAGGAATTGCGCCAAGATCGAGGAGTACTAAGGGATTTCAATGCGACCTTCCTGAATCTCATCCCAAGTTAGAGGGAGCATATTCGCCTTTATAAATTCATTGTAAACATATTGAATTTGATCCTCCCCCTCTTGATTATCCCAAAGAAATCAGGGTTTGTGCAAGGAAGACAAATCCTGGACGACATTATTCTTGTCCACGAGGCTATCCACTCCCTGAAAATTACCAAAACTCCAGGCATGCCTGTCAAAATCGATATAGCCAAAACATACGACAAACTGAGTTCACAGTATATGAGGTAAGTCTTGAAATCCTTTGGCTTTGGAGGTGTCTGGATAGAGTGGGTTATGAACATGGTATCTTCCATGTTCTTCTCAATTCTGTTGAATGGCTCTCCCACTGGCACATTGAATCCAACTAGAGTTATTCGATAGGGGGACCCCCTATCTCCCTTCCTTTTCATCATCATAGTAGAAGATCTTAAACCCAGTAATCTAGAGGATACATCTGAGGTTTAAACCTCCACATGGGAGAAGACAAGCAAACACATCAACATTTTGTGGATGACACCATGCTAATGTGGCACCCTTTAGTCCAAGAGGTAAGATATTTCAATAAATGTTTGAAAATCATTCCCAAGGCTTCCAGTTTAGAAGTGAATCTGAAAAATTCTCAAATATTCTTCTTCAACACCCCTAGGGTGACACAAAGGAACATCAACCACATCCTCAATTTTTCGGTGGGAGCACTCCTTTCAAAGTATCTAGGAGCCCCAATGGAAGAAGGGACAATCAAGAAGGTGTCGTGGAACCAAGGGACCTGCAAAACAAATTATACCTTCCTCAAACCAATATGACTAAATGTAAAGCAATGACAATCAAAGAAATATGAAAACCTAATTTGATTATCAAAAACATCTGACCACAAATAGAAGTATAACATACATTAGACAGTGATTGGGGAATAATAAGGACATCACAACTTTATTAAACATGGAAGAAGTACAAGTATACCCTCTCCAAGTCAGGCACCTCATGAAACCTTGATCAGGTTCTACTACTTCTCTTCTCCAAGGAAATCAAGCTCTAAGCTATGCAACACAAGGAGATAGCTTCTAGGGAAAAGGTGGGGGGAATGAGAGTCCCAATTCCTCCAGCATAATAATGCAAAAGTTCAATTCCCTTATCATGGACCTCTCTACCTCTCTTTATATGTTTCTGAAGAGATAGGGTCGAAGACAAAGTAGTTACAACCGAAGGATTCAGTTGCATAACCACCCAAACTACCCAAGATTCGAGAAACATCCATTTTTTACATGTATAGGACGTATTCACGGGTTACAGTGGCAACAGTCGTGAATGCAAAGAAATAATTGTGGGTTGCAGTGAAAACAGTCATGAATACAAAGGGATTCATGGGTTGACTTGCATAAAAGTATCGAATACAATAATAATTCATGGAATTCGTGGGTAGCATGAAGGACAAGTCATGTATACAAAGGTGAAACACACAGGTACCATGAAGGACAATTCGTGAATAGGTCAAATATTCTCATGTTTAGGGTACTTGTGGGAATTTTCATACTTTGCAGTCTTTTAGAAAGTTTTTGTTGACTCAGATAGATTTCCAACAGTGCAGAGAAGAGGTCAAACGGAGTTACAGAACTCCAGATATGGCTCCTCCAAGTTAGGTGTTTTATTCAATGAATTTCATGAAGTGTCGTCATGGAAGTGTCGACATGTGATGGAATCATGGGAAAGTGGTCACAGGAAGAGATGTGTCATTTTAGGCTATAACAGATGTCTCCTAATGTATGATGTTAGAGGGGAAGACAATAGCTGAAATACATTATAAAAGAAAAACTGAGTATGGAGAGAGTAGAGAATCCAAGATCGAAAGGCTCGAATAGAGGTACCTGAAAGAGAGATAAATGTCAAACAAAATTGATCTCTAGGACATCCAGGTCCATATACAAATCATCGCCATAAATATACAGGCGGATCCAACATGTGCATAACTTATGTAACTATCATGGTCGTACATTATGAAAAAAGGCGCCATATCAAATATAAAAGATTCATGGCCACAAATGAACAAGGTGGGTCGATGCTCAACAATCAATCATAGCCACAAAAATACAAAGTGGATCTATGTCTCAGCAAATGTCATATGAAGCGTGACAATGTATTTTGCAAATTGGGCAATAGAATAAAATGACGATGATACTGTCGACCCAAGGTCTTCAATCCAAACCGCCCAAAGGTATGAATCCTAACCATGTGAATGAAGGAGCTGAAATCGAACATGGAGGAAACTGTTTGATTACCGTTCATTAATGAGAACCATTAACAAACATGAGGGAAACCACCATTTATGAAAATGGTCCCCAAGGTACCTAGTACATTCTAACAAGTGTGAATACAAGGTATTGAAGTCAAACACCTAAAGAATCCATCGAGTAATATACATTAAGGTATTCCCACTACCCAATAGCGAGGGAAATATCAACTGATGACTGCAATCCCCAAGGTATTTTCAAAAACTCTAAATATCATTCCCAGAGAAAGAGGTGTTGACGTCGATAGGAAGATATCCATTGGAAGGAAGGCATTAAAGCATCCTTCATAATCCAACACAAGGTGAATCAAAGATTGATTGGAACTGTAGATGGCATAAAGTTTCATGAAAAGAACCGCTGAAGACATGATGTAATGAACTGATACCAGGGAATGGCCTACACAAAAGGTCAAATCAACTACAAAATGACCAACAAAGGTTTAATCCTTGAACAGTGAGCATGACACAAAAGTGACTTGGGAAAGTTTTGGCACAAAGGGACCAACAACACAAATTTTCAATGGAAAAGAAACCAACTAGAGGAGTGAAAACTCTGAATCGGGATAAGGTCAAAATATGAGACCCAACTGTTGATAGACTCAAAACTGTTGCTTTGTTCAAGGAAACAAGACTTGATGCCATGATGTAAAATAAATGTGAATGAACTTCCCTTCCCTCTTTCTTGTAAAGGTTAAACGAGTCCAAGAAATAAAAATCGAGACCTTCTTCATTTTTGATAAGCTCGAAGAAGAAACAAAATAATTCTTGATAAAACATTGATTCATGGATTCTACAAGCCCAAATTAGTGAATGCTTGACGGTGTTTTCATATTTTTGAGATTCTGAAAACTCCAAAGAAGACTCTAGGGGGGGGGTTTTTTCATAAATTACTCTCCTAAGTCCAAAAAGGTATAAGACAATCCAAAGGATAACTCTCTTATCCCAAGTTAACTAAGGTATCCCTTTTTCATAGTTAGTTGGCAAGGTCCGAAAAAGGGGTAAACTATCACCAGACCAATGCTCCTTCATAAGCGAGCAGAACGATCTAGTTTTAACGAGTGTGAAGGAAATAAAGATCACTCAGAATGTTCCATTTATTTACGAGAATGGGGTTGGCAACAGTAAACTTGATGCTTTGTTCTTAGGGTTTAGCGAGCATGACAAAGACATAAAGTACGCTCAAAATCTTTCTCATGTTTAGGTCCAGAGCACGAAAAAGAGAAAACTAACCTCGATAAGGGTTCATTTTCCGTAAATTTAGTTCTTCAAGTTCGGAAAAGAGATTAACCTATTCCTAAAGATACTCTTCTCAATTCCGAAGAAAAGAGAGTGTCCCTTTCTCATAAATAATCTACATGGTCCGAGAAAGAGATAACCTACCACTAATGCAGATGATCATTCAATTTACCTTAATGATTCTGAAGAAACAAGTTTACTCGAAAATCTAGTCAATTTTAAGGAGTCAAAGCAAGGCTTAAAGATAACTCCATATCTTTCTCGTGAATTTTTAACGAGTCCAAAAAATTCAACTCGCAGCCTCCTTACTATTTTTAATGAACTGGAAGGAGAGCAAAAAGAATGCTCTAAATGCAAGGAGATGAGTGTCAAAGGTAGGAGAAACTAGTTCTAAGCACGAGGAACAAACCTATGCATAATGCAAGTAACATGAGCAAGATGAATACACTCGAGGAATGGCTCCTCAAGGAAAACGGTGTCAAGCTGCAAAGGAAAAATGGTACAAGGCTTAGCAATGATGAGATTAGAGATGAGGGCTTATATAACAAGCTAAAAGTGTGGAATATGACATCAAGATCAAAAGCACGAGTAATGTACATGCAAAAGAAGTTACAGCTTGAACAATAAAACGGGGTCAGTAAACAGTTGTGAATCCAACTACAAATCCTATCTCCAAGAAACAACAACATCATAATCACATTCAGAAGAAAATACCTTATGCAGGTCACTTTGGTAGAAACACATGCAACTTTGCTATCTTCTACAAAAGGTGTAGTCAAGGAAGAATCAACCAAAGTGGAATCTATAGTGCCAATATTTGAGGATTTATGATCAATAAGATCAACCTCAAAAGAAAATAAAAAATCAACAAGGAAGATAGAGTTTACAGAAACAAACTCAGTATCACAGGAGTTGAAAAAATCATAAGAAAAATCAAACTCATCAATATCACTGACTTGTTGTTCGAAGGGAGATTCCAAAGAATCAAAACAACCAACATAAGAAGATCGATCCATAGGAAGATCAGGCTTACTAAGTAAATCAAGGTTAGACTTAGTCACAATTGAACCAACATCCAAAAGAAGGTCAGACTGTATCAAAGAATCCAGGAATACTTCATCAGATGGAAAGAGACCATCCTAGATAGGACACATGTATAAACTTGCAGTTGGGTCAACAGAGTGGAGAGCAGGCTCCACGGTCTATATAGCATGAAACGCCTGGTCAACTGTTGGGACCGAGTCACAAGAAGGTAAACATGAACACATAGGATTCTTCTTAGTAGCAATTGAACGCGAGGGATATGAGGCCACATATATCACCCGTGGCAGGGTAGTGTCTATCAAGACACTGGGAATCAATAAAGGAAAGACTTGGTCTCTAGTTGAGTCAGAAGAGGGATTAAGAGAATCCAACTGATCGATAGTGACAATTTCTTTGCCATGATTAAAGTACATCACACGAAAAAAAGTTGACACAACAGCTTGCATGGAATATACATAATAACGCCCAAGGAGCATATTAAAGTCCAAGGGGTCTTCTATCACCATGAAATCAACTAAGACAATATTCCAACCCAAAGTAACAGGTGTTTGAGCAAGAATTCCCAAGGCTATACTAGTTCTTCTATCAAACGCTAGTAACTGACTAGTTGTTGACATAAGGCTAGGAGATCCCATGCATCTCCAAGCACGAGCAGATAAGATAATAACTGAGGCTTCTTCATCAACAATACAACAAGCAATTGTATACTGTATAAATTTGAACTTTATCTGAAAAGGTGCATAAAAAGGAAGTTGCGGCTCAACTAGGCTATCCCAATCAAAGGAAGAAATATGAGAGCTCGGTGGGGGTTCATCCGAAGCAAGTTCAATGCCCCCTTGTTCAGTAAGTTATGAACTTGCAGTGAAGAAAATGTGACTGATAGACATTTCACTCTAGAAAAGAAGAGTGGGATTGATCGACAATGGAATCGATTCAACCGCTTCATGAAAGTCACTCTTCGAAGGGAGAGTGGGATTGACCAAAGATGAAATTGGTTCAATCATATAAGGATCACTCTCTGAAATAAGAGTGCGGTGAACCAAATATTGAGAAGGTTTGACCACTAGATCAACCAAAGGTTGAGTAGATAGTTGAGAAACTATAGGTTGTTCAAGAGAAGGAAATCCTTGAGTCTTGGACCACACTCTTTGCACCTATGCGATAGTAGGGAACTGGTGAGTAAGATGATCTCCCTCACATAGCTTACAAGGGAACTTAAGTTTTCCTTTCAAACGACCAATTTTCTCAATGGTGTCACCATGACTAGTAGTGGCTAACTGTTTATCCCCAGCACGACCATAAGAGGATGGGTGGCTGGGTCCAACCTAACTAAGAGAGGCTGGTTATTGAAAAACTTCAGGGTTTTCAAAAATGGGATGACCTTGGAACCAAAATCTTCGTAGCTCTATGATGGCAGGGTATTGATAAGTAAGGTGGTCTCCCTCACAAATCTTACAAGAAAACTTGGGCTTGTGTTTTGAATGGTTAGTATTTTCAACATTGTCAAGATGACTCGCATTGGCTGACTGTTTTCGCTCAGCATGACCTACAGAGGCTGAGAGTTTTCCCCAAGCATGACCTGCAGAGGCTGAGAAACTGGTTCCAACATGACCTGTAGAGGTTGGAAGGGTTCCACCATCATGACCCACATAGGTTGAATGGTTAGGATCAACATGCCTCATAGAGGTTGAGTGTGTGCCCCTAGCATGACCTGTAGAGGTTGGGTGGTTGGGTCCAACATGACCTCCAGAGGTTGGATGATGTTCAACTTAACCTGCAAAGGTTGAACGGGTTCCCTCGTCATGAACTGCAGAGGTTGATTGCTTAGATAGAACATGACCTACAGAGGTTGGATGGTGAGGTTAAAATTGACCTATAGAGGTTGAGCGGGTGCCCTCAGCATGAACTGGAGAGCATGAGTGACTAAATATAACATGACCTAGAAAGGTTGGAAGGATCCCACCAACATGACCATTAGAGACTGAATGGTGAATATTAACTTGACTTGCAGAGGTTGAGTGCTTCGATCCAACATGACTTGCAGAGGTTGCATAGGTACCCCCAATATGAACTATAGAGGATGGGTGGTGAGGTTCAACTTGACCTGCAGAGGTTGAGTGAGTGCCCCCTTACTTTCGAGTGTTCTTCCTATTCTTCCTTCTTTTACTCCTTTTAGACTATCAGTTACTAGTATTATTACTTTCATCGCATGAGGTAGAAGGAGGAGGAGAGGAAGCTACAGGTGAAGGGGAAGCAGTGTTTTTGTGCACTTGATATAATGAGCTTACTTGAGAAGCATCAGGAGCATTCAAGACAGTTGGAGTGGATAACAGCCACACCGGTAGCCCTAGGGTGAATCCAGGTAGATTCAAGGTGGCCATCAAAGGAACACCAACATTACCTATGAGAGGAATAGTACAAGGAGTTCCCACCATGGGGATCTATTGGTTGGTGTTCATAGGGGTGTTATCCATAGTTTCATACAAGCAAACAAAGTCTGAGGTCAATAGGCAACCAATAGTACAAAGAACACACCACTAGCAGAAAATACCTAGGTATCAAGCTAGGAAAGCAAAGATGCCTTCCAAAGGAAAGTCTGTGATAATGAGGGCCCATAACTAACCAGTGAAGGAAGGAGAGTAGTTACTTGGCGTCTCATGAAGATTTCTCTGGTTGCAAGCGTTGAAATCACCCAAAAACCCTCCCAAATTGTCAACCGAGGTTACCATCCAAGTCTACCCCAGGTGCACTGGAAATAGCCTTCCAATGCCACCCATGTAAGATCCTAGTAGACAAAATACTAAGACTACCAAAATCGCGAAGAAATTCTGGAGTAACAATCATCAATCCAGCCGATGCACATGGGTAGGGTAGCTAATCCCAAAATTCAAGCAGTACTAGTAACCACACGGGGTCGGGAGGAGGTACTAGGTGAGTCCCCAAATGTGCAACAACTCTGGTGTATGCTTTACTAAGAAGAGGAGGGATATCTCCAACAGATCAGTATCACATTACTTCATGCTTGAGTCTTGTGTGAGAGGAGCTTTTTGGTGTCTTTCTCAATGAAGTTGGATTTCCTAAAATATAAGCCACTATGTTTGAGTTTGAAGTTTTGGGCAGTTAATATATCCCTAAACCAAAACACTATCCTAGACAAGTGTGTGTCGTCCCTAGAAACAAACAGTTACTAATAAATTTTAAATATTAAGTTTTATTTTAAAAGGGTTCTTGATTACTCAAAGGGGGTGGTGGAGGTGAAACAAATGGTGTTTTGACTCAAAGTTGAAACAAGATGAATACGCAAATAGAAATGAAATGCAAAAAGAAAAAACTATTCTCTTTATTTTTCAAACAGAAACTTGAAAGCCACAAAAGAACAACTTCTTTTTTATTTTTCCAGAATAATGATATGCAGTGCATTAAAGACAAAACCATGATATACATGCATATAAACAAAACATGTGTTCTTTTTTTTCTTATATAAATGAAAAATAAAAACTACCTACAAACTAATGTATGCAGATAACAAGAACAAAGCAAAAGGACTCCTATTATACAACCACAAAACAAGTTCTAGACAACCCTAAAATCAGTATAAACCCTACTTGGAAGGGAGGCTTGCATAAGAGATAAGTCAACTACTTAGGCATTGTGAAGTTAACCAACAAAAGAAGAAGTAAACAAATACCAACAAGCTTCTGAACTTAGACAAATATCACTAACAGAGGCTGACCAGAAACATAAGCCAAAAGTCAAACCAAGCAAAGGGGGTGGGGGGGATGAGAAAAGAGAAAACCCTAATGATACAAAAGGACTTCCAACCTAGATAAATAACACCCTAAAGGGATGACACTAACTCCCTGGATATATGCATCTATAGAGGACCCCAAACAAGCTACCAAATAGCCCTCAAACAAGAGAAACAACCACAAAAAATGAGGAAAAACATTGTTTTGAGGAATTTGTGAGTTACAGTACTGCCAGGCCACGTGTAACATGCATTTTGATTGTATATAAGGTCACGTGTACATCCCATACATGCTACTATTGAGTATGTAGCTCGAAAATGGGTGGGAAAATCCCTAAAAAGGTAAAAAATGGCCTAAAAAGAAAAAGGAGGTGTCCTATCAGGATGAGAAGGTGTTCCTAAGTGGAAAGAAGGACATGAAACCTTGAAAAAGAATGGAATAAAGGTAGAGAAACCCCAAACAGGCAAGGCTCTCCCTCGCGGAGTTGCCAGTTCTGTTGTAGAGGAAAGTTTCCTATGGCTAGGGTTTAAGAGGCCATCAACGTACTGAGGTTGAAAGAGAGATGCATATAATTCTACAAGTATATATAAACAAGTTTTAGAGATTTTCTTGGTTCATACCTTAGCCAAACAAAGTTTGATCCATGCAACCCTTCAATCCTCCTCTTGCTCATATTGCTCCAAGAGACCTACAAAATGAATTGTACCTTCCTCAAACCAATATGACTAAATGTAAAGCAATGACAACAAAGCAATATGAAAACGTAATCTGATTATCAAAAACATATGACCACAAACATAAGTATAACATACATTAGACAGTGATTTGGGGAGAATAAGGAAATCACATCTTTATTAAACATGGAAGAAGTACCAGTATACCTTCTTCAAGTCAGGCACCTCATGAAACCTCGATTTGGTTATGTTGCTTCTCTTATCCAAGGAACTCAGCCTCCAAGCTCTGCAACACAAGGAGATGGCTTATAGGGAAAAGGTGGGGGGAATGAGAGTCCCAATTCCTCCAGCATAACAATGCAAAAGTTCAACTCCCTTCTCATTGACCTCTCTACCTCTATTTATATGTTTCTAAATAGATAGGATCGAAGACAAAGTAGTTACAACCAAATGATTCAGTTGCATAACCACCCAAACTACCCAAAATTATAGAAACATCCATTTTTGACATGTACAGGATGTATTTACGGATTTAAGTGACAACAGTCACAAATGCAAAGCAATAATCATGGGTTGTAGTGACAACAATCGCGAATACAAAGGGGTTCACGGGTTGAATTGCATAAAATTCATGAATACAATAATTATTCAGGGAATTTGCGGGTAGCATGAAGGACAAGTCGCGTATACAAAGGTGAAACACGCGAGTACCATGAAGGACAAGTCATAAATAGGTCAAAGATTCTCATTTTTAGGGTACTTTTGGGAATTTCAGACTTTGGAGTCTTCTAGAAATGTTTTGTTGACTCGGATACCTTTCCAACGGTGCATAGAAGAGGTCAAACGAAGTTACATAAATACAAATATGGATCCTCCAAGCTAGGTTATTTTTCAATGACTTTCATAAAGTGTCGACATGCAACAGAATCATGGGAAAGTGGTCACAGGAAGAGATGTGTCATTTTAGGATATAATAGAACACTTGGAAAAAAATCATTGCCTTCATTTGGTTGGTCATAAAGAGAATATTTTTTACGGCGGAAAATATCATAAAAAGGGGATTTAAGGGTCTAATGCAATGTCCTATGTGGTACAACAAAGAGGAGAAAATGAACCACCTTCTGGACAAGTTTCCATTTTCCTCATCACTCTAGGATTGGGGGGAAACCATTTTTCATCGATCGAATAGAGTTAAGGGCCAACCATATCAAACTCTCAAAAACTGGAATATGAAAGCATTATAGAACCCTATCCTCAATATGATATGGACAATGTTCCCAGGGATGCTATCATGGGTAATATGGAAGGAGAGGAATAACATAACCTTCCAGGACATGAAATCCATAGAAGAGGAAGTATGGAAGAGACTAACTCATAATATTCAGGAAACGGTGAGGAATCACCAGTGGACGGACAAGGATAGGGAGCTAAATGATCAGGAGACCCAAATAGTGGAAGATTGGGGGCTCAGTAAAGAATACATATGGGGGCTCTGTAAGCGCTCTCTGGTCTATCAAACTACTAGTCCATATAGTGGTCATCACCCCTAGGAAGGAACCTTCAAGCTCAATTTCAATGGCGCCTCAAAAGGCAACCTTGGTCTAGCTAGGTGTGGAGGAGTTTGTAGGGATTCAATAGGGGTGATCTTGTATGTTTACTACAAATCCATTAGACTAGAAATGAACAACACTACGAAGCTCAAAGGACTAATGCAAGGTCTCAAAAAATTTTCCAGGTTAGGCTGGTTGTTGGTGATGGTGGAAAGAAACTCACGAGACATCATCTAGATGGCCAGAAAGATGGCCAACAGGAAAAGGGCGGAGAAAGTGGCAACCAAATGGCACATCCTAAATAGACTGGAAAATCTAGGAACCCTACTCTCCACAAACCTTACTTGTATTTTCAGCCACATTAGAAGAGAATCCAACAAAGTGGTTAACCTCTTGCCTAAGTGGGAGTGGGAGGAGGACACCAGGACAGTTGTATGATTTTGAAGGAACGAATTGGATAGACCAATATTGCTGCCATTTGACCAATGGTGATCATGTGGAATCAATACGGGAAGGAAGGGACGAGCAAGGTACTCATGACCATCCCACAAACTCACACAAGTATGGGACAAATTCACCTCGCCTCATTTAATCACAAAGAAACATGGACAATGAAAGGACGCCCCATATTCATCTTTGATAAGGGTTGACACTCATTACAGTTGCAGGAGAGATCCAAAAAGAATACGATCGGACTCTCACCTCAGGTTTTTAGGAATCCCTTCATGAGGAACATTGAGACAATTACAACATCTATCATTCAAAGGAAAGTTATGATGGATGAAGTAATGAGCCCCCTAGTTTTAGCAATTATAACCAATCCTGCCATAAACCCAGACAAGCATTGATGTCTTTCATGCCCAAATTTGTTTAGACTAGACCTTGTTGTTCCCATTGTCATTAGAGTGAACCACCTCTGTCGAAGTCTCCCCTGCCTAAAAATCAACCGTAGGAAGACGGCTCCGAGGGGGAAACACGACGACACTAAAGCAACTACCTTATCAGCACCCTATGGCCGAGGGAGGAAGATGGAGGCCAAGAGATATCTGATGGGTGTTGGAGGAAGGGTGAATCATGCCCAGACGCAAGAACAAAATGCCGCCACCTTTTTCCACAATCGAATCCCCACCGTCATCCGCGATGAGATAAAGGCAATAGAAAAGGAGCTATGAGAGAGGGTAAAGGATGCTCCGATGGATGAAATAAGGGAGGAGTTTGAGGAGTGGGTTATGGACCCTACCACTACGGCAAGGAGAGTGTTAGCCTATGAGCACATAATGATGTCGTATTGGGTTATGAAGAACCTCATGTCACATGTGGTGATGGAGGGGGGAAACAAGAGGCAGGGAGTTATGGATTCGGTCCAATCTTGGAAGGAACACCACCGGGACTGTAGGTTGATGCACATAAAGTTTAATCTTATTGGAAACAAATTGGGACTGAAGTTTTATGCCCCACCCTCTTCGATCGGTGGTGGAGGAGATACCAGCAAAGCAAGTGGCAAGAAGATGGGCATGTAACCAGGCTCGAAGGAGAAGCATGGAGTTGCTCAATGTATGCGCACAGAGGGTTGTGGCAAAGGAGAAGAGGAGTGCAGGCAGGTTCTTGAATAGGTTCTACCCTGTCAAGGTATTTCTCTTAGGATTCAGGATGCAACTAAGCTCTGATAGTTTTTATGAAGGTAATATGTTAGTTAGGAAGGCAAACATACTCTAGCTAGTACAATGCAGAAAGAAAGGATTGGTACTTTTTTGTAGTCCAACTAGAAATAGACTAAAAATGGAAGGATGAAACAGTTTTTGGAAATGTCGTGAGGCTAGGCACGACAAGACTCTGGAAAATTCCTATGTAATATGCTTTTATGATAATATAGTTTTTCATTTACAAAAACAAATCAGCAAATATTGAATAATTAGATATGACCAAACAATATTAATTAGATATTAAACCTCTACAAATGTTTTTCTATAATAAACTCATAATTTATTTACTATTTGATATCACTAGTGTTTTATTTTAACATTGTAGCATTGATATTCCTTTTATTTATCTTGGATCACCAACATCAGTGCTTCACTTTGATCTTGGAGCACAAGTGTTCATTTTTACATTGGAGCATTATTGTCGATGCTTCAATTTGGTCCTAGGACATCAATTATTCACTTTAATCATGGGACACCTAAATTTGTGCTTCACTTTCATCATAGACCACCTAAATTGGTGCTTCACTTTAGTCTTGGATAACATATGCTCTAATGACCTTGAAGCACTATTGTACCTATATCCCTCGAGCACAATAAAAAGGAAGAAAAAATCCACAAAATCCTACTCCTACCTTCCAAAATACTCCACTAAAACCTCCTCAAAACCTCTACAACCATCGAATAAAGTTTTTGTGGAAGTTTATTAAGGCCAATTTCATTAAATTTGGATCAATAAGTAAGAATTCAAATGAAAAGACTATGAGTTTTTATTTCAAAAGTGTAAATATTAATGTTTATAAAGATAAAAATTGGATTGTGAAAGTGTGAATATTGGTTGTTGAAAGTGTGAATTATAATTATGAAAATATGAATTTATAATAGTTTCAAATTTATAAAGTAAGATATACGTTTTAAATGCAAATTCAAAATTAAAATGTGAAGTTCTAATATGATGGAATCTAAATATAGAGTATTAGTGTTACTTTAAAAATAAATAAATAAAAATTTTATAACGAAAAATGTTTAACTTTTATATTAAAAAGCTGAAACCAATTACAACATTACCACAGACAATCATCTAGTATAATCATAGCATCACAACCACTATTCCCACAAACAAACAAAAATCCAAAAGATCATAATCTCCCTATCCTCTATCTTCCACAAGCTACTAAACAAAATTAAAAAAAAAAAGCTATCTACCATAACCAATCCAAATAAAATACATTCACACATTATAAAAGCCATATATATAATAGTTAAAAGACACACTGTGACTTTTCGTAAGTGTTGCGACCTAATTTAGTACTATTTCATATGTTCATTATTCTTTATATTATGTGATTATATTTATTATTATATTAGTAACAATTTCCGAAAAATTAATGTTCATCCTTATGTTTTCGTAGAAATGTCATTCCCCATCAATGTAAAAAAGTGGATTTTGGGGGAAAATATTAAAAAGCATTTTCTACCAAGTGATGAAACTTATGTCGAAATTGCTCAATGTGGAATACTTGGTATGTGTAAGAAAGTGAATAACCTTAACATTGCGAAAGATTTTTATAACCTTGTTATGCATGTGGAACCTTGTTTGATGAATGAATTGGTCAAAAGGTGAATTAATATCAATTGAATGATCCAATTATGGTATGATTGTTGCCATTATAGGATTGTAAAGTTGGAAGAGTTTCACACTACGATAAAAATAAAAATTGTGATTAAATGCATTATTATCAATTTTTTTTTCTTAAAAATATTTTTTTTTATCAAATTTATTAAAAATATATAAGGCCTAACCTTAAAGGACCCAAGGCTCAAATCCGTGACTTCTCCCCGAATCAAGAAAGTGTGTACACGTCTTACCAATTGAGCTAACCTTTGGGGCCAAGCACAACATAAAAACTTAATGAATCAACAAAAAGAACCGCCAATAACATCTTCAAAGCGTAAAACATTCATCAAAGTCATGAATCTAAAGACAAAAGGTGCAAGAGTGTCCACAAATCAAATCATAGAAGATTAAGCAACATCAGAGATCGAAGCACAGAACCTTCAGTGGTGTCCTCAAAAGTTTTGAAAAATGAATGAGAGGGAGAATGGAGAATTCCGAGATGAGTTGTTTCACAGCAATATTTCAACAACTAGCAAGTGGTGTTCCAGGAGCATTTGGAAATGAAACTAGAGCGTCATGGCAAAAATATTTTATTTTAACTAGAAGATGTGCAAAGCAATGTGTGGCGAAATGATGGTAAGCCTAGAGGATTAAATTGCTTAATTCAATTGATTCGACTAACTAATGATAAACTCATGGAATTTTAAATGCAATGGTTAAATCTTGTTCATTGATATAGTGGACAAATAAAATAATGCGCAAGTTCCATTGATGAATGAAGTTCAATAATTAAAAATATTTTTTTTATTAATCTTTTTTAATAAAAGAATTTAGTTAAAAATTATAAAAATAATGTATAGTTTATTTTTGGTTTTTTACAAAATAATATTTTTCTTATTTATGTGTTTAATCAGAGATATACATAAATGGCTCGTCTCTATTGATTTGATCTATATAAATAATATATATCAAAACTTAAAATTTAAGATAGCAATTTTGTTTTAATATTAAATTTTATTTAAATAAATTATTTATCTGTTATTTTATTGGTTTGTTTTGCTCACTTCTACAACGAGCTTTGGTGCCCAGGACCCGGTGACAGATAGACGTAAGCAAGGTTGGAGATATAATTTATTGCAAATTGGTTTTAATGGTAGGATTGTGTTGGTTGTATTGGTTTAGTACAATTTTCCAAGCAAACCAAGATGCACTCAAATCTTTCTCGGGCTTTGGGATCGAGGTAATCGTGGGAGTCGGTAATGGCGAATTGTTAGTTTTTACAAAATAACGTATTTAATTAACTTTCAACTACATTATAGTCTTACCAATCACGTGCAACCAACATAGTGGATTTGTTTTTCTTTCAAATAGTTTTTGAATGTTGATTTATGTTTAATTTAATAATAGGAATTAATTAATAAATAGATAAATTCATTTTTTAAATGAAGGTAAAGTTTAGTTTCGATTCACTGACAACATTATATACTGAATTTGAAGCATTGGTGCTACATTCACTGACAACATTTGAATGTTTCATTGCTTTACGATCAATCTTCTACAACAGCCAATATTGAGATATGAATGCTAGATTTGGAACATATTAATGATTCAGGGTAGGAATTAAGAAAAGTTTTCACTTGTCAAAAATGATAGTTTCAATATTATACATGGATGTTTTCATTGTTTCTTTTTGTTTTTCTGAAGGCAAGTTTGAAATATAAACCATATTTGACGAATAAAATAGTCCATCACAAACATTTTGCTAGTCGTTATCATATTCCAACCCTAAATCATAGTATAAAAATTTATATAAGTGATTGAATTTGAAACCTATTAAACTCGATATTTTGATAAACATATTAAACTCAATTTTCTCATACTCATTACTGACGAAATACATTCACAAACAATATTTAAATGTTTCGGTGGTAATAAATGTTATATGTACTTAGACATACATTGTTGAATTTTAAACATATTAAACTCTGGTTTTTCACATTCATTAATAACAATATGCATTCACCAAAATGTATTGTACTGCTTTAAGATAAATCTTGCAGTATTCACCCAATAAATTTACATAGTCGAAATTGAAACATTTTAAAACCAACTATGTACAACCCCAATTCATAGTGCATTTATTATTCCATGTTGTTGGTTACATGTGCTCCCAACGCACTCTTAGCATGAGATGTTGCTTGGCTTGTGTCAGTTCTCAGGTTATAAAAAAAATTTAAATGGTTGAGATTATTTCAGTCGTCATCTATCAAGACTGAGTTTGCAGAAAAAGAGTAAGGTCAGATTTATTAGCATTTCATTGAATTTCACACTAATAGGAGAAAGTGTGTGCACTATTTGGGAGTATAGTCAGCAAACTAGAAGGCATGGAATTTGTCGCTTGTTTAATTACATTTTAATGGAATAATTATATCAATTACTGTATTTACAATCTCTATATGGTTATTGTGAGATAATTTGAAATTTTAGATATCACTCTACTTTATAAGTTAATCCAATCAAATTAGTTTATAAACTAAAAGACTAATTATAAATTTCAAATTCATTATTGTGAAATAAGGATATCAATTAATGTAATTAATATATTTTCACTTGTGAGAAATTTTGTAACTTCCATTATTACTTGGTAGTAATGAAAAACTAGGCACTAATGAAAAAATAACTAAGATCCTAACCTAATTGTTTCACTTCATTATTAAAGTTGCTTAGCAATTTTATATTTATTTTCTTTCCATTAATTTACTTTAATGATTTAAACTTCAATGAATTTCTTAATCAACGGTATTGGTGCAAAAAAGGCCATTATCTAAAACCACTATTTATTATTTCAACGATATTTAAGTTAATGATTTACTTGACCCAGAAGTTGTTGTCTTATCATGAGAAATCCTCGTTTCACAAAAACAAAATGTCATGGGATTTACTTTGTCTGTTTATTCCATTTTATCTCAGGTAACTTCAATTTGGTCAAATTTAAAAGGAGAGTCATTGCTTAAACCTACCACTCACTTTTGATATTATCAATAAATTATGATAGTAACATAGAGTTTTTAATGGATCACAATATCGTTGGATAGTTTAAGTGACTGCATTATTTATTCAAAATTGTGTTTTTTAATTTATATTTAATAATCACAAGTTAAAAAGCTAATTTTATAGTAAAAATTTAATATAAAGTGTAAAAATAAAGTGTAGGATGTAACTAAATTGTAGGATGGGAAATAAATTGAATAGTAATATGAATATCATTTCTTAAAAGAGATTAAAATTTTCTATATAAATAATAAAATTGGATAATTATTTAAAAAATTTGTTTATGTTTCTTAAGTGTTTTTATGGTCTTAGCCATAGAAGACTTTTCATCAAAGCCCAATAGTTGGGTTTCATTGTTATTAGGAGGTGATGGGTCTCGTGCATACATCCATGGTTCTTCGGGTTAGAGAGATCTGATTAACCTGGTCATACACACAGTATTCTCTCTGCAACCAATAGAGGCCTGGAATATACATGGAAAGTTTTTTTGACTTAGCAAAACTCAACTTAGCAACTCCAATTCATAATATCTTTTTGCAATTGCAAATTTTCTCCCTTGCAAAAGCAATTGTTGTCATCAAAGACATTGCCAAGTCATGGTTCGTGTTTAACTTCTAAGCATTTTATTGAAAAAAACCACATTCACTAATTCTAAGTGGAAAGAATTTCAATTACAAAAATTATAATATTAAATAAGTTCAATGAAAATAAACATTACAAATTAATTTACAACTTTAAAATAAAAACGAAAATTCGACGACCATTTTTTCTCGAAATCTTACGTTTTTTATTTTGCAAAATCAGAATGTAATTATGTTTTAATCCCAATTTTGATGGTAGAAATGGATTCAACACCTTCAAAAACCTCTGGGGCACCCGAGATTCCAAAACTTGACAACTGTAATTTATATTGTATTATATTATATTATATTATATTATAAAAGTAATGTTGAATTTAAATAATGAATATAGATTAGAATTTTATATTAGCATAGATCCATTTTAAACATGGATCTATCAAGCACCGAGAAAGATCCAATTTATTGAGGTGTAAATTTTTTACATGTAAAGAAAAAATTTACCCCTCAAAAAATTGGATCCTCCTTTGTATTTGATAGATCCAAGTTTAAGATGGATCTATGTTGGTTTTAAATTTTTATATTTTATGAGCCCAAATGAATTTTTTTACTTGCATTTTATGTTTGGTAACTTATTAGCCAACTTGTAATTTTTTTTTGTAATTTATGAGTTGACATGAATTTTTTTATTACTTTCTTTTACTTTTTATTTTTGGTAATGTCACATTACATAACCTTACATGACAACATATCCCACATACTGAGTTGTAGAGCACCTCACTTCTCTCGGTGCAATTAAATATGTAAATATGTTTTTAAATAAATAATTATTAATGCGAATTATTTTTTATAACTTAGAAAATTATTTACAAAAGTTTAATTTAGGTTTACAATTTAAAACTAAAATATTTTACTTTATTTTAGTACATTTTTATGTATTCAAAAGTACTCATGTTTATAGCCATATCAAAGAGGATTTTTATTATTTTTAGTTGTACACCTCTTTTCACTCTAACTTAACCATAGTTGCATGAATTGTAGTGCAAGAGGTGAGTTGTAAATGTATCTTCACCACATAATGACAAACTCACAATATTTTATTATATCTGTTAGGAGGTGTAATATCCCAATTGATATTTTCTTGTTTATGTGTATACTGTAGATGGCTAATAGATTTATTCCTTAATCAAATAGGAAACCAAACCCCGAACTTTGCATGCATGCAGTTGCATGCAAATATGTGCCCTAGAAAAATACTTAGATGCTATAAAATAGGAGAAATCAATGCATGTACATACCAGTATATAGATCAGCTGATGGTGAAGAGACCGGTCCCAGCATGCAAAGATTCTACCGGAGGAATAAGGAGATACACCAAATCGTCCTCCACAGGTGACTGGGCCCTCCTCTCAAACTGTATAAGCTTCAGAATAATAAATAAGCTGCTACTGAAATCCCGGATGAGGTGTACTAGGGTTATACTACCCCTCTGATGATGATGGAAGTAGCATGTGGAAGAAACAGAGGAAGACTAGCCCAAAACGTGAATGCCTCCTCAAATCAATTCGCCCATACAGATCAGCGCCTCCAGAAAAGGGGAGCACTAACGATATCTTACTTGATACTCAAGTTGAACGACCCTTCTTCCAGGGGAAGGGTGATGGAGGTGCTCCGAAATGAATGGAAGTGACATGCAAAAGTTCTGAGCCCTGTAGGTAGGAAAACAAATTGCTTTGTCTTTGACTACGGTGAAATAGTGTGACGATGAAAACTCTCTGACTGGGTGACTAATCAACCTCCCGAAATAATTGTTGAATGTAACCTGATGATGAACTAGTGTTGAACCTTGATGATCCCACCTGATGATGAACTAGGGCAGATAGATTTTGCTGTCGAAATACACCAATTAGTTGAGCATGCACTCAACCCCAACTTAGCTCGTCGAGCTCTCCAATTTGACTCCACAAATCAATAATCCATAGGTGACTTCTCCATTCACTTTATCTTTCTTTTATAACTTTCAACTGCAAAAACCCTAACTTTTGACCTAATTAGGTCACTCTATCTTCTAATTTGCAGTTGACTTGCATGCATGTAGATGGAGACTTAATATGGTGGATGCATCATTAAATAATGCCCAGATGTCATGCATACAGGCGGCCTTTGGCTCTAGTGGCCCTCTTCGACCCAATGGTGATATAATATTGATGCCCTAGATCTTCTATATATGGCATCAGTCTTCGGCTGATTCCTTGACTGTCAGTACCTGCTTGAACCTACAGGAATCACATAGGTTAGCGGGTTGGTACTCAATGCCTAAGCAGAAGAGGACATTACAGTCCTCCCCGCTCAAATTTGCTTGTCCTCAAGCAACTGTAAAGCTACGTGCTGTAATACCTGTTCTTCCTCCCAAGTAGCCTCCTCTATAGGCAGATCTTTCCACTGAACCAGGTAATCTATGATGATTATGTTCCTCAGTTTCCTCTCTCACACCTCTAGGATGCACTCTGGAATCAGAACCAATTGCCCCTCGTCATCAAGGGGAGGCAGCGCAGAAGATGTGACAATCTATTGACCAACCACCTTCTTGAGATTGGAGACATGAAATACGTTGTGAATCTTGCTCTATAGGGGTAGGTCTAGCTCATATGCTACCTCTCTGACCTTTCGAATTATATTGTATGGACCATAGAAACAAGGTTGGGTTTTTTCTGCTCCTTTCTTTTTAAGAGATGACTGTCGGCAAGGCTGGAGGCGTAAATAAATGAAGTCTCCCACCTCAAAACTGCGCTCAACTTTGTTCCTGTATGCATATATCTTCTGTTGATTCTGAGCAGCCTGTATGTTCTCCCTAAGTATCTTGAGGATATCTTGACCCTCTTGAATCCATTCTTTGGCCTTGGGGGACATAGTATCACCAAATATTCGGTCTGCAAAAGTGGAAGCATCATACCCATATAGGGCTTAGAAAGGGGTCATCCTAATGGTCATATGGTAGATGGTGTTGTAACAATGTTCACCCAAGTGTAACCATTTGATCCATGTCCTCTGCTGACCTGATATGTAATTTATCAAGTATCCCTCAATCCACGTGTTAACAATCTCTGTCTGCCCATCACTTTGTAGATGATAACTTGTGCTCATGGCTAACTTGGTCCCCACTAACCAGAAAATCTCTTGCCAAAAGGCTCCTGTGAATTTGCTGTCCCTATCACTGACAATGGTCTTGGGTAACTTGTGGAGTCTAAATACCTCTCTGAAAAATAGTTCTACTACCTGTGCTGCCGAATAATCTGATGATATGGAAAAGAATTGAGCAAACTTATTCAATCTATCCACTACTACGTACAAGCAGTCTCTACCTTGGACCTTGGGCAGCCCAGTAATGAAGTCCATAGAAATGCTCTCCCATTTCTACTCGAGAATAGGTAAGGGATGTAGTAAACCAACCGGGTGGATGTGTTCTATTTTGTTTTGTTGGCACAAGCTGCACTCCCTCACATGTTGTATCACATATTTCTTGATGCCCTTCCATGAGAACCTTTCTCTAATCTGTCTGTAGGTCTTGAGAAACCCCTGATGCCCTACTAATGGTGAATCGTGCAATGCCTGTAAGATTTTATTCTTGAGGGGAGACTCTGGAACCAAGAAGATTCTGTTTTTGTAGTATATGATATCATCAATGACCTTGTACCTATCATCCTGAATCTGTCCATCCAATAGCTCGCAAGCAAACTTATCTTTGGAGTACTCAACCAAAAGATGAGACCTCCAATCTGATGAGATACTCATAAGGGACAAAGTAGCTGGTCGTCTAGAAAGTGCATCGGCCACTACATTTCTCTTCTCGTTTACGTACTCAATATTAAAGTCATAAGCTTGAATTTTACTTACCCATTTCTGTTGTCTCTCATTTAGCTCTTTCTTCTCTAGGAAGTATTTCAGGTTGTTGTGATCTGTCTTAACCTTGAACCTGGCACCCACTAAGTACTGCCTGAACTTTGTTAGCGCATGTAGGATGGCTAATATCTCTTTGTCATATATCGAATAGTGGCACTCATAGTCTTTGAGCTTCCTACTCTCAAATGCAATGGGGTGGTTGTTCTACATCAAAACTGCCCCAAATCCCTCTCCTGAAGCATCACATTCTAACACAAAGGATTGAAAAAAGTCTGGTAAAGCTAATACTGGGCATGAACTCATTACCTCCTTCATTTTCTCGAATGTTTGACCAACTAAATGCTTTCTTCTTGGTAAGATCTGTGAGGGTGCTGTCATCTGTGAGAATCCGCTGACATACCTCCTGTAGTAGGTGCAAAGACCCAAAAAGCCCATCAGTTCTGTCACAAATTTAGGTGTAGACCAATCTAAAATTGCTCGAATATTCTATAAGTGCACTTGGACCCAGTTGGCCCCTATCACATGTCCTAAGTACAACATCTCCTACATGCCGAACTCACACTTGTACATTTTGGCATATAGTGACTACTCCTGTAGAATACCAAGTACTTCATCAAGATGTCTCAAATGTTCTTCCCAAGTTCGATTGTATATCAATATGTCGTCGAAGAATACCAAAATATATTTATGTAACTGTGTCCTGAACATATGGTTCATGCATGACTGGAAAGTAGCTGGTGCATTAGTGAGCCCAAATGGCATCACTGGAAACTCATAGTGTCCGTAGTGGCAACGAAAAACGGTCTTTGGAACATCCTGTTCCCTGACCCGAATCTGATGGTACCCTGAGCAAAGATCAATTTTGGAAAATTACTTTGCCCCCTGTAGTTCATCCATTAACTCATCAATCCTACGGATGGGATACCTATTCTTTATGGTCTTCTTATTGAGTGCCCTGTAATCAATGCGCATGTGTAAGGTTCCATCCTTTTTCTTCACTAGCACTACTGAAGATGCAAAGGGACAGGAGCTACGTTTGATGTATACCAGCTTGAGTAGTTCCTTGATTGTACTCTCGATCTCATCTTTATACCTATTGGGATGTCTATAAAGAGTGGTGATAACTACTTGTGTCCCCTCCTCTAACTCAATAATGTGTTCAAATCCCCTATCTGGAGGTTGACCTACTGGAAGGTCTCCGAATACTACCTTGTGCTTTTGTAGTAAGGCCTCTATATCTACTGGATGTTGTGTGGCCTCATCTGGTGGTTTCCTGAAGGTAACCATACACCCTGCAACCACTCAATATCTCCCTGTTGGAGTACTGCCTCCATCCTGTGTGATGTCACTGTTGTGGGAGGATAGGTATTCATCCCTCTCAATACCACCTTCTATCCTTCTACCCCTATAAACTCCATCTCCATGGTCTGGTAATTTGTGGAATACTTCCCTAAGGAATACAGCCACTGAACTCCTAGTACCACATTCATGTCAGGTACATCTACCATATAGAAAGTCTCTATCACTGTATAATTCCCAAGTGTTACCTTTAATTTAGGAATCCTCTTACTACACTCCATGGTGTGACCTGTTGCTGCTACCAAAAACCCATCAAATCTCTCAGTCTGAATGTATCTCTTTTTAACCCATGCAGCATCAATTATAAAGTTGTGGGATGCCCCACCATATATCAGTACTCCCACTCTATGGCCCTGTACGGTACCTCTGATTTGAAGAGTGTGGAATCTAGGAACCCCTGTCATGGTAGCAATGGTACCTCCTGAGGCTTGTCCCTTAGCAACTATCTCTGTGGTCTCTCCCTACTCCTGATCCTGGTAATCCTCATCGTCCTCACTGTCGAAATAAGCCTCTATGTAGTAGGCCTTTCCTTTTCCTGAACATCTGTGACCTGGTATCCGTGGTTCCTACCAAGTGAAACATAACTTTTTTCTTCTAAGGTCCTGTCGGGTATCATTTTCCATCCATTCTTTCTTGGGCCATGGTTTCCTTTCTTTATCTTTAATAGGAACATTGGTCCTTGGAGGAAACCTATTTTTGGGCACTGTATCCTATAAGTCTCTAGTCCGTTTGATGGCATCTGCTAGGGTGGGGGGCCTATAATACTTGACCCATCCCCGTAAGGGTTCAATGAGAGCCTCAGTGAACAACATAATCAACCTGCTCTCTGATATATCTGTGACCATGACTATTATCCTCTAAAATTCATAAATAAAAGCATCTGCACTCCTTGTCTGCTTGAGTTGTGCCAGCTCCCTAAAGTGTACCTCTGGATCCCTCCTATCAAACTGCTCAATGAGCCTCTGTGTAAAATCTGTGTATGAGGTGATGTTGCTGTGACCTAGTGTCACTAACCCATGGTACCACCACTCATGTGCTTCTCCATCCAAATCCAAGGTAGCCAATTTAATGGCATCTGTCCCAATCATGGGGTTTAGCTGGAAGTATGTATCCAAATTCTGCACCCAATTCCTAGCTGGGCCACCCCGGGTGCCCTCAAAGGTAGGGATAGTCAATTTCCCTACGGTGCATTGTAACTCATAGTTCTGGGTGAATGGCCTATTGTCAGCTTTGGGTTTGTTCTTACTTTTAAAGTGGCAGAAGTTAGTGAAGGTCATGGCTAAATGGAATTCCTCTCCTAAATCCCTATATTCTCTCAGATAGGCACTCATGGGTTCTTTTGTTTCTGCTTGTGCTAGAGGCACTACAGCTGGACTATCTAAGAATTGAGGCATGATAGGTCAGAAAGGCTTGTATATATGGGTATGGCTCTGCATGTTGGTATGTAAGTGCTCCCTACTACTGCCAATGGATACCCTATCACTGTTGGGAAATAAGGGACTGTGTGGGGTGGGCCCATTCTTCTCAGTCATTTTCCTGAAGGTGCTCATCATTTCTTTTTCCCCAGTGCTAAGTTCTTTTATGGCTGATATGAGACTATTGAAAGCTATTGTATCATCATCAGCCGTTGTTTCTTTGCCTTTTTCAAACTAATACTCTCTGTTCCCCAAATATATGTCATCTAACTCCTCTTCTATGTCTCTATACCTCTGTCTCCTGTGAGTAATGTTGTATGGGTCTCCTGGATTCATTTATAATTTTTGCATGCCCACGGCTGGCAAGGAAAATAGCTCTGATACCACTATAATATCCCAACTGATATTTTCCTATTTATGTGTATATTGTAGATGGATAATACATTTATTCCCTAATCAAATAGGAAAGAAAACCCCGAACTTTGCATGCATGCAGTTGCATGCAAATATGTGCCCTAGAAAAATATTGAGATGCTATAAAATAGGATAAATCAATGCATGTACATACCAGCATATAGATCAGCTGATGGTGAAGAGACTGGTCCCAGCATGCAAATATTCTACCAGAGGAATAAGGAGATACACCAAATCGTCCTCCATAGGTGACTGCGCCCTCCTCTCAAACTGTATAAGCTCCAGAATAATAAATAAGTTGCTGCTGAAATCCCGGATGAGGTGTACTAGGGTTATACTACCCCTCAGATGATGATGGAAGCAACATGCGGAAGAAATAGAGGAAGGCTAGCCCAAAACATGAATGCCTCCTCAAATCAATTCACCCATGCAGATTAGCACCTCCAGAAAAAGGGAGCGGGAGCACTGACGATATGTTACTTGATACTCAAGCTGAACGACCCTTCTTCCAAGGGAAGGGTGATGGAGGTGCTCTAGAATGAATGGAGGTATACTAGGGTTATACTCCCCCTCAGATGATGATGGAAACAGCATGCGGAAGAAATAGAGGAAGGCTAGCCCAAAACATGAATGCCTCCTCAAATCAATTCACCCATGCAGATAAGCACCTTCAGAAAAAGAGAGCGGGAGCACTGACGATATCTTACTTGATACTCAAGCTGAACGACCCTTCTTCCAGGGGAAGGGTGATGGAGGTGCTTTGGAATGAATGGAAGTGACATGCAGAAGTTCTGAGCCATGTAGGTAGGAAAATGAATTGCTTTGTCTTTGACTATGGTGATACGGTGTGACGGTGAAAACTCTCTGATTGGGTGAATAATCAACCTCCCGGAATAATTGTTGAATGTAGACTGATGATGAATTAGTTCTGAACCTGGATGATAGAACCTGATGATGAACTAGGGCAGATAGATTTCGCTGCCGAAATACTCCAATTAGTTGAGCATCCCAACTTAGCTTGTCGAGCTCTCCAATTCGACTCCACAAATCAATAATCGATAAGTGACTTCTCCATTCACTTTATCTTTCTTTTATAACTTTCAACTGTGAAAACCCTAACTTTTAACCTAATTAGGTCACTTTATCTTCTAATTTGCAGTTGACTTGCATGCATGTGGATGGAGACTTAATCGGGTGCATGCATCATTAAATAATGCCCGGATGTCATGCATGTAGGTGGCCTTTGGCTTTAGTGGCCCTCTTCGACCCAATGGTGATATAATATTGATGCCCTAGATCTTCTATATATGGCATCAGTCTTTGGCTGATTCCTTGACTGTCAGTACCCGCTCGAACCTATAGGAATCACATAGGTTAGCGGGTTGGTCCTCAATGCCTAAGCAGAAGACGACATTACAGGAGGCTCATTTTAGACCTCAAATTCCCTTAATATAGATGACTTAAATTTTTTACATTTTGGGACAAAGATACGGATCCTAATTAGAAGCTTTGGACAAAATCATAGCACCTCATGGACAAAGGAATGGTTACACATATTATCTATAATATATCAAGAATGAAATCAAATCAAGTGGGCACAAATCATTGAGGAGGAGCTTCATAATCAACTTGTGGAGGTAAGAAATGTCACCTACTCAGATTTCTTCATGTACATATATTTATTTGTGTCCCATAGTAGAATTAGTACCACCCGAGCTAGTAAAAAAGAATCCAAAGAAGTCAAATGACAGTCCCCTGCCACTACACAAGAATGTTGGAATGATACCTTCCATAATATGATAGAATAGTAGAGGATGACTCTCTCAAATGGTGTAGATTGATAGATGGAAAGGACAATGATAAAACCTTTAGATTTGAGACTAGAGGAATATTAAGAATACATAATTGGTGACTAGTTCATAATGGAAGGTTATTCATATAAAAGGGTTTGGGGATTCCACAAATTCCCAACAACCCTGCCCAAATTTGATAGAACTAAAGTAGCATTGAGAGAACAATGCAACGTAAGTCATGATCATAAACAAGTATTTCTCAAACAAAAAGTACAAAGGCGCACCATGGAAACCACCACAAAAATGGGAAGGAGATGAATTCACCAATGAATAGATTGAAATATTAGCCTTCAAATCCTACCAATCTTATCCAAATTTCATCATACCAAACTTATCATTTTGTGATCCCACTAACATACTAACCAAGAAATACATGAAAGGGAATTTTGGCTAGAAAAGAAAACCATACTAGGAAGAATAATTCAGAAGAATACAAAGGCTAGGGAATTAAGGGTCCGGATAGAAAATTATCGAACTCTGTTATGACAAGATCCTAACATTTGACTCAAAAGGTATAAATGAGAACATCAGGGGTTTCTCCATGAATGGATTCAGCTCTGATGAGTTAGAGGAGGAGGTGGCATAGTCAAGAAATTGATAGCTTATAAAATCCCTAATGAACCTGATTGACCTCGAAGTCCCAACAATAGAAGCACATGAGAAATGGAATGAAGAAACCATTTGGGAATTTGATGAATTCATCGTTGGTTTGAAATAGAAAATCCTAGCAAGGGAACAAATTAGGTCTCAAAGAATTAATAGATGGAACCACTAAGGTAAGCAGTAAAGAAATCTAGGCCACCACTTAGAAATCAAGCATAGATCGTACAGAGTAATAGGAGAAAGTGTGTACGCTATTTGGGAGTATAGTCAGCAAACTGGAAGGCATGGAATTTGTCGCTCGTTTAATTACATTTTAATGAAATAATGATATCAATTACTATATTTACAATCTCTATATGGATATTGTGAGATAATTTGAAATTTTAGATATCACTCTACTTTATAAGTTAATCCAATCAAATTAGTTTATAAACTAAAAGACTAATTAAAAATTTCAAATTCATTACTGTGAAATAAGGATATCAATTAATGTAATTAATATATTTTCACTTGTGAGAAATTTTGTAACTTCCATTATTAGTTGGTAGTAATGAAAAACTAGGCACTAATGAAAAAATATAGTAAGATGCTAACCTAATTGTTTCACTTCATTATTAAAGTTGCTTAGCAATTTTATATTTGTTTTCTATACATTAATTTACTTTAATGATTTAAACTTCAGTGAATTTCTTAGTCAATGGTATTGGTGCAAAAAAGGCCATTATATAAAACCACTATTTATTATTTCAACGATATTTAAGTTAATGATTTACTTGACCCAGAAGTTGTTGTCTTATCATGAGAAATCCTCGTTTCACAAAAACAAAATGCCATGGGATTTACTTTGTCTGTTTATTCCATTTTATCTCAGGTAACTTCAATTTGGTCAAATCTAAAAGGAGAGTCATTGCTTAAACCTACCACTCACTTTTAATATTATCAATAAATTATAATATTAACATAGAGTTTTTAATGAGTCACAATATCGTTGGATAGTTTAAGTGACTGCATTATTTATTCAAAATTGTGTTTTTTAATTTATATTTAATAATCACAAGTTAAAAAGTTAATTTTATAGTAAAAATTTAATATAAAGTGTAAAAATAAAGTGTAGGATGTAACTAAAATGTAGGATGGGAAATAAATTGAATAGTGTTATGATATCATTTGTTAAAAGAGGTTAACATTTTCTATATAAATCATAAAATTGGATAATTATTTAAAAAATTTGTTTATGTTGCTTAAGGGTTTTTATGGTCTTAGCCATGGAAGCCTTTTCATCAAAGCCCAATAGTTGGGTTTCATTGCTATTAGGAGGTGATGGGTCTAGTGCATACATCCATAGTTCTTTGGGTTAGAGAGATCTGATTAACCCCGTCATACACACATTATGCTCTCTGCAACTAATAGAGGCCTGGAATATACAAGGGAAGTTTTTTTGACTTAGCAAAACTCAACTTAGCAACTGCAATTCATAATATCTTTTTGCAATTACAAATTTTCTCCTCTGCAAAAGCAATTGTTGTTGTCAAAGACATTGCCAAGTCGTGGTTCATGTTTAACTTATGGGCATTTTATTGAAAAAAACCACATTCACTAATTCAAAGTGGAAAGAATTTCCATTACAAAAATTGTAATATTAAAGAAGTTCAAATGAAAATAAACATTACAAATTCATTTACAACTTTAAAATAAAAACGAAATTATAATTAAAAAAACAAATTTGTATTATTGTTTAACTCTTAAAAATAAAATAAATAAATAAAAATCATTTACCAATTTTCTTGTGATTCCAATTCTTATAAATTGCTTAAATTTCAAACAAAGAAGAATTACATGTAATTTAGTCCATTTGTTTAGAAAATAAAAATAACAATATTAAAATTATACAAATAATATTAAATATTAATTAATCATACGGACACAACAAATAATAATATTAATAAATTATTATTTGTTATTAACATAAAATAATAATATTATTAACATTATTAAGTTAAAATTAGTAATCTAGTGTGTTGGTTTAAGTTCACATGTCTCAAAGAGATTGTTGACATAGTCTCTTTGATTGTCCATTTTTGTAAGGAGATGTTTAAAAATTTGACAATTTTGATTCAACGACCACTTTTTCTTGGAATCTTGCGTTTTTTTATTTTGCAAAATTAGAATGTAATTATGTTTTAATCCCAATTTTGATGGTAGAAATGGATTCAACACCTTCAAAAACCCCTGGGACACCCAAGATTCTAAAACTTGACAACTGTAATTTACATTGTATTATATTATATTATATTATAAATGTAATGTTGAATTTAAATAATGAATATAGATTAGAATTTTATATTAGCATAGATCCATTTTAAACATGGATCTATCAAGCACCGAGAGAGATCCAATTTATTGAGGTGTAAATTTTTTACATGTAAAGAAAAAATTTACCCCTCAAAAAATTGGATCCTCCTTTGTATTTGATAGATCCAAGTTTAAGATGGATCTATGTTGGTTTTAATTTTTTATATTTAATGAGCTGAAATGAATTTTTTTACTTACATTTTATTTTTGGTAACTTATAAGCCAACTTGTAATTTTTTTTGTAATTTATGAGTTGACATGAATTTTTTTATTACTTTCTTTTACTTTTTATTTTTGGTAATGTCACATTGCATAACCTTACATGACAACATATCCCACATACTAAGTTGTAGAGCACCTCACTACTCTCGGTGCAATTAAATATGTAAATATGTTTTTAAATAAATCATTATTAATGCGAATTATTTTTTATAACTTAGAAAATTATTTACAAAAGTTTAATTTAGGTTTACAATTTAAAACTAAAATATTTTACTTTATTTTAGTACATTTATGTATTCAAAAGTACTCATGTTTATAGCCATATCAAAGAGGAATTTTATTAGTTTTAGTTGTACACCTCTTTTCACTTTAACTTAACCATAGTTGCATGAATTGTAGTGCAAGAGGTGAGTTGTAAATGTATCTTCACCACATAATGACAAACTCACAATATTTTATTATATCTGTTAAGAGTTGTAATATCCCAACTGATATTTTCCTGTTTATGTGTATATTGTAGATGGCTAATAGATTTATTCCTTAATCAAATAGGAAAGCAAACCCTAAACTTTGCATGCAAATATGTGCCCTAGAAAAATACTTAGATGCTATAAAATAGGAGAAATCAATGCATGTACATACCAGTATATAGATCAGTTGATGGTGAAGAGACTGGTCCCAACATGCAAAGATTCTGCCGAAGGAATAAGGAGATACACCAAATTGTCCTCCACAGGTGGTTGCGCCCTCCTCTCAAACTGTATAAGCTCCAGAATAATAAATAAGCTGCTGCTGAAATCCCATATGACCCCTCTGATGATGATGGAAGCAACATGTGAAAGAAATAGAGGAAGACTAGCCCAAAACGTGAATGCCTCCTCAAATCAATTTGCCCATGCAGATTAGCACCTCCAAAAAAGGGGAGCACTGACGATATCTTACTTGATACTCAAGTTGAACGACCCTTCTTCCAGGGGAAGGGTGATGGAGGTGCTCCGAAATGAATGGAAGTGACATGCAAAATTTTTGAGCCCTGTAGGTAGGAAAACGAATTGCTTTGTCTTTGACTACGGTGATACGGTGTGACGGTGAAAACTCTTTGACTAGGTGAATAATCAACCTCCTGGAATAACTGTTAAATGTAACCGGATGATGAACTAGTGCTGAACCTGGATGATCCAAACTGATGATGAACTAGGGTAGATAGATTTCGATGCCAAAATACACCAATTAGCTGAGCATGCGCTCAACCCCAACTTAGCTCACCGGGCTCTCCAATTCGACTCCACAAATCAATAATCCATAGGTGACTTCTCCATTCACTTTATCTTTCTTTTATAGCTTTCAACTGTGAAAACCCTAACTTTTGACCTAATTAGGTCACTTTATCTTCTAATTTGCAGTTGACTTGCATGCATGTGCATGGAGACTTAATTGGGTGCATGCATCATTAAATAATGCCCGGATGTCATGCATACAGGTGGCCTTTGGCTCTAGTGGCCCTCTTCGACCCAATGGTGATATAATATTGATGCCCTAGATCTTCTATATATGGCATTAGTCTTCGGTTGATTCCTTGACTGTCAGTACCTGCTTGAACCTACAGGAATCACATAGGTTAGCAGGTTGGTCCTCAATGCCTAAGCAAAAGAGGACATTACAATCCTCCCTGCTCTAATTTGCTTGTCCTCAAGCAACTGTAAAGCTAGGTGTTATAATACATGTTCTGCCTCCCAAGTAGCCTCCTCTATAGGCAGATCTTTCCACTGAACCAGGTAATCTCTGATGATTCTGTTCCTCAGTTTCCTCTCTCACACCTCTAGGATGTGCTCCAGAATCAGAACCAATTGCCCCTCATCATCAAGGGGAGGAAGCTCGGAAGATGTAACAATCTGTTGACCAACCACCTTCTTGAGATTGGAGACATGAAAAAAGTTGTGAATCTTGCTCTCTGGGGGTAGTTCTAGCTCATATGCTACCTCTACGACCTTCTGAATTATCTTGTATGGACCATAGAAACGAGGTTGGAGTTTTTCTGCTCCTTTCTTTTTAAGAGATGACTGTCGATAAGGCTAGAGGCGTAAATAAACAAAGTCTCCCACCTCAAAACTATGCTCAACTTTGTGCCTATCTGCATATATCTTCTGTTGATTTTGAGCAGCCTGTATGTCCTCCCTGAGTATCTTGAGGATATCTTAACCCTCTTGAATCCACTCTTTGGCCTTGGGGGACCTGGTATCGCCAAATATCCGGTCTACAAAAGTGGAAGCATCGTACCCATATAGGGCTCAGAAAGGGGTCATCCTAATGGTCATATGGTAGGTGGTGTTGTAACAATGTTCACCCAAGTGTAACCATTTGATCCATGTCCTCTGCTGACCTGATACATAATTTCTCAAGTATCCCTCAATCCACTTGTTAACAATCTCTATCTGCCCATCACTCTGCAGATGATAACTTGTGCTCATGGATAACTCGGTCCCCACTAACCAGAAAATCTCTTGCCAAAAAGCTCCTGTGAATTTGTTGTCCCTGTCACTGACAATGGTCTTGGGGAACCCGTGGAGTCTAAATACCTCTCTGAAAAATAGTTCTGCTACCTGTGCTGCTGAATAATCTGATGATATGGCAAAGAAGTGAGCAAACTTAGTCAATCTATCCACTACTACGTACAAGCAGACTCTACCTTGGACCTTGGGCATCCCAGTAATGAAGTCCATAGAAATGCTCTCCCATTTCTGCTCG
Organism: Pseudotsuga menziesii; assembly: GCA_001517045.1. Classification (NCBI taxonomy): domain Eukaryota; kingdom Viridiplantae; phylum Streptophyta; class Pinopsida; order Pinales; family Pinaceae; genus Pseudotsuga; species Pseudotsuga menziesii. The sequence continues at coordinate 288,287 of LPNX010446689.1, forward strand.
AGAATAGGTAAGGGATGTAGTAAACCAATCGGGTGGATGTGCTCTATTTTGTTTTGTTGGCATAAGCTGCACTCCCTCACATGTTGTATCACATATTTCTTGATTCCCTTCCATGAGAACCTTTCTCTAATCTATCTGTAGGTCTTGAGAAACCCCTGATGCCTTGCTAATGGTGAATCGTGCGATGACTGTAAGATTTTATTCTTGAGGGGAGACTTTGGAACCAAGAAGATTCTGTTTTTTTAGTATATGATATCATCAATGACCCTGTACCTATCATCCTGAATCTGTCCATCCAATAGCTTGCAAGCAAACTTATCTTTGGAGTACTCAACCAAAAGATGAGACCTCCAATCTGATGAGATGCTCATAAGGGACAAAGTAGTTGTTTGTCTAGAAAGTGCATCGGCCACTACATTTCTTTTCTCATTTACGTACTCAATCTCGAATTCATAAGCTTGAATTTTACTTACCCATTTCTGTTGTCTCTCATTTAGCTCTTTCTGCTCTAGGAAGTATTTCAGGTTGTTATGATCTATCTTAACCTTGAACCTGGCACCCACTAAGTACTGCTTGAACTTGGTTAGCGCATGTAGGATGGCTAACATCTCTTTGTCATATATCGAATACTGGCACTCATAGTCTTTGAGCTTCCTACTCTCAAATGAAATGGGGTGGTTGTTCTGCATCAAATCTGCCCCAATTCCCTCTCCTGAAGCATCACATTCTAACACAAAGGTTGACAAAAAGTCTGGTAAAGCTAATACTGGGCATGAACTCATTACCTTTTTCATTTTCTCGAATGTTTGTTGTGCTGCCTCCGACCAACTAAATTCTTTCTTCTTGGTAAGATCTGTGAGGGGTGCGGTCATCTGTGAGAATCCGTTGACATACCTCCTGTAGTAGATGCAAAGGCCCAAAAAGGCCCTCAGTTATGTCACAAATTTAGGTGTAGGCCAATCTAAAATTGCCTGATTCTTCTCTAAGTGCACCTGGACCCAGTTGGCACCTATCACATGTCCTAAGTACAACATCTCCTGCATGCCGAACTCACACTTGTACATTTTGGAATATAGTGACTACTCCTATAGAATACCAAGTACTTCATCAAGATGTCTCAAATGTTCTTCCCAAGTCTGATTGTATATCAATATGTCGTCGAAGAATACCAGAATATATTTATGCAACTGTGTCCTAAATATATGGTTCATGCATGACTAGAAAGTAGGTGGTGCATTAGTGAGCCCAAATGGCATCACTAGAAACTCATAATGTCAATAGTGGCAATGGAAAGTGGTCTTTGGAACATCCTGTTCCCTGACCCGAATCTGATGGTACCCTGAGTGGAGATCAATTTTGGAAAAGTACTTTGCCCCCTGTAGTTCATCCATTAACTCATCAATCCTAGGGATGGGATACCTGTTCTTTATGGTCTTCTTATTGAGTGCCCTGTAATCAATGCACATGCGTAAGGTCCCATCCTTTTTCTTCACTAGCACTACTGAACATGCAAAGGGATTGGAGCTACGTTTAATGTATCCTAGCTTGACTAGTTCCTTGATTGTACTCTCAATCTCATCTTTATACCTCTTGGGATGTCTGTAAGGAGTGGTGATAACTACTTGGGTCCCCTCCTCTAACTCAATAATGTGCTCAAATCCCTTATCTGGTTCGACCTGCTGGAAGGTCTCCAAATACTACCTTGTGCTTCTGTAGTAAGGCCTATATATATGTTGGATGTTGTGTGGCCTCATCTGGTGGTTTCCTGAAGGTAACCATACACTCTACAACCCACTCAATATCTCCCTTTCGGAGTACTGCCTCCATCCTGTGTGATGTCACTATTGTGGGAGGATAGGTATTCATCCCTCTCAATACCACCTTCTGTCCTTCTGCTCCTGTAAACTCCATCTCCATGGTCTGGTAAGTTGTGGAATACTTCCCTGTGGAATACAACCACTAAACTCCTAGTACCACATTCATGGTAGGTAAATCTACCACATAGAATGTCTCTATCACTGTATAATTCCCAAGCGTTACCTTTAATTTAGGAATCCTCTGACTACACTCCATGGTGTGACCTGTTGCTGCTACCAAAAACCCATCAAATCTCTCAGTCTGAATGTCTCTCTTTTTAACCCATGCAGCATCAATTACAAAGTTGTGGGATGCCCCACCATCTATCAGTACTCCCACTCTGTGGCCCTGTACGGTACCTTTGATTCAAATAGTGTGGAATCTAGGAACCCCTGTCATGGTAGCAATGGTACCTCCTGAGGCCTGTCCCTTAGCAACTGTCTCTGTGGTCTCTCCTTGCTCCTGATCCTGGTAATCCTCATCCTCCTCACTATCAGAATAAGCCTCTATGTAGTAGGCCTTTCCTTTTCCTGAACATATGTGACCTGGTATCCATGGTTCCTAGCAAGTGAAACATAACTTTTTTCTTCTAAGGTCCTATCAGGTATCATTTTCCATCCATTCTTTCTTGGGCCATGGTTTCCTTTCTTTATCTTTAATAGGAAAATTGGTCCTTGGAGGAAACCTATTTTTGGGCACTGCATCCTGCAAGTCTCTAGTCCGTCTGATGGCATCTGCTAGGGTGGTGGGCCTATAAGACTTGACCCATCCCTGTAAGGGTTCGGTGAGAGCCTCAGTGAACAACTTAATCAACCTGCTCTCTACTATATCTGTGACCATGACTGCTATCCTCTGAAACTCAGAAATAAAATCATCTGCACTCCCTGTCTGCTTGAGCTGTGCCAGCTCCCTAAAGTGTACCTCTGGATCCTTCCTATCAAACTGCTCAATGAGCCTCTGTGTAAAATCTGTGTATGAGGTGATGGTGTTCTGACCTAGTGTCACTAACCTGTGGTACCGCCACTCATGTGCTTCTCCGTCCAAATGCAAGGTAGCCAATTTAATGTCATCTGTCTCAATCATGGGGTTTAGTTGGAAGTATGTATCCAATTTATGCACCCAATTCCTAGCTGGGCCACCCCGAGTGCCCTCAAAGGTAGGGATAGGCAGTTTCCCTACGGTGCACTGTAACTCATAGTTATGGGTGAATGGCCTATTGTAAGATTTGGGTTCGTTCTTACTTTTAAAGTGGCAGAAGTCAGTGAAGGTCATGGCTGAATGGAAGTCCTCTCCTAAAGCCCTATATTCTCTCAGATAGGCACTCATCGGCCATTGTTTATTTTCCTTTTTCAAACTAATACTCTCTGTTCCCCAAATATATGTCCTCTAACTCCTCTTCTCTGTCTCTATATCTCTGTATCCTATGAGTAATGTTGTATGGGTCTCTTGGATTCATTTATAATTTTTGCATGCCCACAGCTGGCAAGGAAAATAGCTCTGATACCATTGTAATATCCCAACTGATATTTTCCTATTTATGTGTATACTATAGATGGCTAATAGATTTATTCCTTAATCAAATAGGAAAGCAAACCCCGAACTTTGCATGCATGCAGCTGCATGCAAATATGTGCCCTAGAAAAATATTGAGATGCTATAAAATAGGAGAAATCAATGCATGTACATACCAGTATATAGATCAGTTGATGGTGAAGAGACTGGTCCCAGCATGCAAAGATTCTGTTGAAGGAATAAGGAGATACACCAAATCGTCCTCCACAGGTGACTGTGCCCTCCTCTTAAACTGTATAAGCTCCAGAATAATAAATAAGCTACTGCTGAAATCCTGGATGAGGTGTACTAGGGTTATACTACCCCTCGGATGATGATGGAAGCGGCATGCGGAAGAAACAAAGGAAGGCTATCCCAAAACGCGAATGCCTCCTCAAATCAATTTTCCCATGCAAATTAACACCTCCAAAAAAGGGGAGCACTGACGATATCTTACTTGATACTCAAGCTAAACAGGCCTTCTTCCAGGGGAAGGGTGATGGAGGTGCTCTGGAATGAATGGAAGCGACATGTAGAAGTTCTAAGCCCTGTAGGTAGGAAAATGAATTGCTTTGTCTTTGACTACGGTGATACTGTGTGCGGTGAAAACTCTCTGATTGGGTGAATAATCAACCTCCCGGAATAACTATTGAATGTAACCTGATGATGAACTAGTGCTGAACCTGGATAACCCAACCTGATGATGAACTAGGGCAGATAGATTTCGCTACCGAAATACACCAATTAGTTGAGCATGCACTCAACCCCAACTTAGCTCGTCGAGCTCTCCAATTCGACTCCACAAATCAATAATCCATAAGTGACTTCTCCATTCACTTTATCTTTCTTTTATAACTTTCAACTGCAAAAACCATAACTTTTGACCTAATTAGGTCACTTTATCTTCTAATTTGCAGTTTTGACTTGCATGCATGTGCATGGAGACTTAATCGGGTGCATGCATCATTAAATAATGCCCAGATGTCATGCATGTAGGTGGCCTTTGGCTCTAGTGGACCTCTTCGACCCAATGGTGATATAATATTGATGCCCTAGATCTTCTATATATGGCATCAGTCTTTGGCTGATTCCTTGACTGTCAGTACCCGCTCGAACCTACAAGAATCACATAGGTTAGCGGGTTGGTCCTCAATGCCTAAGTAGAAGAGGACATTATAGGAGGCTCATTTTAGACCTCAAATTCCCTTAATATAGATGACTTAAAATTTTCACATTTTGGGACAAAGATACGAATCCTAATTAGAAGCTTTGGACAAAATCATAGCACCTCATGGACAAGGGAATGGTTACACATATTATCTATAATATATCAAGAATGAAATCAAATCAAGTGGGCACAAATCATTGAGGAGGAGCTTCATAATCAACTTGTGGAGGTAAGAAATGTCACCTACTCAAATTTCTTCATGTACATCTATTTATTTGTGTCCCATAGTAGCATTAGTACCACCCAAGCAAGTAAAAAAGAATCTAAAGAAGTCAAATGTCAGTCCCCTTCCACTACACAAGAATGTTGGAACGATACCTTCCATAATACGATAGAATAGTAGAGGATGACTCTCTCAAATGGTGTAGAATGATAGATGGAAAGGACAATGATAAAACCTTTAGATTTGAGACTAGAGGAATATTAAGAATACATAATTGGTGACTAGTTCATAATGGAAGGTTATTCATATAAAAGGGTTTGGGGATTCCACAAATTCCCAACAACCCTGCCCAAATTTGATAGAACTAAAGTAGCATTGAGAGAACAATGCAGTGTAAGTCATGATCATAAACAAGTATTTCTTGGACAAAAAGTACAAAGGCACACCATGGAAACCACCACAAAAATGGGAAGGAGATGAATTCACCAATGAATAGACAGCCTTCAAATCCTACCAATCTTATCCAAATTTCATCATACCAAACTTATCATTTTGTGATCCCACTAACATACTAACCAAGAAATACATGAAAGGGAATTTTGGCTAGAAAAGAAAACCATACTAGGAAGAATAATTCAGAAGAATACAAAGGCTAGGGAATTAAGGGTCCGGATAGAAAATTATCGAACTCTGTTATGACAAGATCCTAACATTTGACTCAAAAGGTATAAATGAGAACATCAGGGGTTTCTCCATGAATGGATTCAGCTCTGATGAGTTAGAGGAGGAGGTGGCATAGTCAAGAAATTGATAGCTTATAAAATCCCTAATGAACCTGATTGACCTCGAAGTCCCAACAATAGAAGCACATGAGAAATGGAATGAAGAAACCATTTGGGAATTTGATGAATTCATCGTTGGTTTGAAATAGAAAATCCTAGCAAGGGAACGAATTAGGTCTCAAAGAATTAATAGATGGAACCACTAAGGTAAGCAGTAAAGAAATCCTGGCCACCGCTCAGAAATCAAGCATAGATCGTACAAATAAAAGAAGAAATAGATTTAATCAAGAAAGATATACTATCCAATATTGAGCCAAAAAATAAGAGGAGAAAGGAAACTTGAAGAATTCTCTAGTAAGAAATATGTAGTGCCAACCCAAAATAATGGAGGCAACAAGAAATCCAAAACCACACCTCATAAAGGTACCAGCATGGTCTCGATAAATGTTACAGAGCTAGATGGACTAGAGCTAATAGAATAACCACCAATAATAGTGAGGGATGAAGGAATGGAATACGATATTCTAAAAATACTGCGGTCATATTCCAATAAGAAGGTGAGTAAGATCCCTAATAAGTACAAAATATTTGGTATGAGTATAAACACGATAATGTGAAAAGCATCGTCAATCTTCTACCAAATACAAAATAAATCCAATATAGTCGAAGACCGCTCATCAAAAGGAGATACCAGCTACAATACCAAATTGAGACTTGGGAAAGAATAAAAAAAGGCCAAATGATACCAAAAACTAATTCCATCAATGGTAGAAGTAAGAAAAAGGGAAGAAGGATGAAGTCAAGAAGAATACCAAGGAAAATCCATCAAGACTACCTACCACCAAGCAAACGAACTCGAAAACTAAAGAGAAGCAAACTAAAGACCAAAGGCAAGACATCATAACTAAGAACTTCCAACAAGGTTAAAAGGAAGAGGATGTAAGAGAATCCCCACAAATCACCATAAATAGACACATACATGAAAGAAGAAAATACAAAAACAAAGGATACAACTAAGAACATGGAACACAAAGGGAACTAACTTGACAAAGAAGATATAATCCCAACATAAGTAGTAAATCATAAAGAAGCAGTAGACAGAGGTAAATGAGGTATCCCAAAAATAGGAATAGAGAGAATGAAACAAGAAAACAATTGAGAACAAACAGAAGAAGCAGGAAGATGGTAATGGAGAGGAGGAAAAAGAACAACAAGAAAAAATAGTAACACAACAACTGCAAATGAGCAACATGGAATAGGAAGAATGAAGGGAAGATGAAGAAAGAAAATGAAAAGAATAGACATCGGCCACATGGACCACAAACTTAGTGGAAACAACTACAAGAAACACTAAAGAAACAAAAACCAATAGAAAAATCACAAGTGGAAACCGAAAAAAAATAATCAAAGGAAAAGGGAAGGAGATTCAAGTAATGGTTCAACCATTGGCACAAAGGATGCCCAAACCAACCATGGCATAGCTCAAGTCTTTAGGGAAATGAAAGAAATTATTAATCTTGATGAACAACGAAGCTAACAAGGAACAAACCACTCTAAAAAAACAAGTTTATTTCAAAACGAAAACATCGAAAACTTGGATCTAGGACACATATAGAATTTTCCTATGACAAACAAAGTGAATTCTTCACAAAAAAAATGGCCATCCCAAAATTATCAAACAAACCACAAGTTTTCATGAAAGCATGGGATCACAATCTATAGGATATGCAAAAAAAAAAATGTTAAGGGGCAAGAATTTGTAAATTCGGACAATGGGCCATCAAATTATGGCCAAGAGTTACAAGAAAATGCAAAATAAAATCAAGGCCAAAGGCAAGTAAATACAGGCTCTTTAAGACAAGTTAAAAACATTGGAGAAGACATCTAAAAGTATGTTCCCTGCAATAAAGGTTCCAAAAGGAACATTGGAGGAAGAAGCAATTAGACTCCGGGTAGAAATAATGGCCGAGAAAATGTACTCAACAAGAAAGGGGAACAACACCAACAAATTTGAACCATGAATCAAAACACGTCTAAGGAATAATCAAGGAGGAAGCAGAATTATTGTACACAAAAGGGACAACACAGGTTAAGGAAATTCACAACCATGTAGTTTTAGGAATGTTATATAATTTGCATGTGCATCAACTAGAAAATTCGATTGTTGATTGGTATAAGTCGACTAGTGTCAGAGGCAGCAAATGAAGGAATTGTTGAGATTTGTATCTTGGGATGTCCGTCATGTGTTGATACCTATCATGAAGGTACATTGACAGTATAGGAATTGATGTATTGTGTGGGAAACACTCTACCGGGTGGTATGGCTTCAGTGGTGCAAGAATGTAGAGAGTTATGATACTTTTAACAGTTGCATGTAGGAATTGCATGCCTGCATTTTTAATGCAGTGGGATAATATTTTAATGTGGAAGTGTAATTTTCCTTGAAAGTAAAATTAGGTACTTTGACCGATGAGTTATCAAAATATTAGAAGATGGTAAAAGAAAAAAAATACTTGTGAGATACATGTGAGTATAGAGAGGGGAATACCATAGAGACTAAGGGCGCACTTCATTAGCTAAGAGGATTGAGCAGAGATTTAGGATGCACTTCCTTTTGATACTAATAGGGGCACATCATTGGATCACCTATGAGACACATGTGAACATACTAATTTAGAGATTGATAAATCATTGAGAGGGGAACACCATTGAAACGATGAGGTCCCACTTCTCCAAACACAGGTGCACTTATGAGAGAGAGTGCACTTCTTGAAGACAAGAGGGTTGAGAGAAGCAAAGGAGTCTTACATCAGTGATTGAGGAGGGATTAGTGAGATCTCATCAGAGACTTATTGAGAGACATACTTAGATGTGTGCACTTTTGAGGAGAGAGGGTGCACTTCTAGAGCTGGGGATCACTTCAAAGATAAAGGGTGCATTTCTTCATCAGACATAGCATAGTAGTGAAGAGGGGAAAAGGGAGAACTTATTTAGTGAGAGAGAGGGAGTTACCTCTTCTATAGATTGGCAGAGGAAATTCATCAAAGATTCAGAGTAGAGTAGAGAAGAGGGTGAATTCATCAAAGTAGCAGTTGCAGTTGCATACAGAGATATGGTTTGTCCCATATATATGTTACGCCTTTCCAAGGAACTAGGTGTCTCTACATGTAAAATTTATGATTTCATAACCTTCTATATTTTCTCTCTAGATTGAGATTGAAGATAACCCTAGATGTTGGTTTTCCCCATTGGGGTTTTCAAGGTTAATAGTTGTGTTAAACTAGGTGTGTGATTGATTTCCAATTCTATTATGTATGTTAGACAAGTTAATGAGTTTATTGTATTTCTACTTATAAATCAAATCTCAGATTTATTTTGTTTATGTATCTAGGAATTTATAGGAAGTAGTAATCAGAGTTAAGCTCAAGAGTAAAAATTAACATGGTATTAGAGTGTCATCTCTAAGAATAAATCAAGGTTTTACATAGTGGTATTGCAGAGAGTGCACAATTTATCGTATTTATGAGAGCAGAGTCTAGATATGTGGCATATCTATCATATATATGAGAATAGAGACCATATATATCAAATATGCGAGAACAAATATCATATCTATGAGAATAAAGGTCAGATCTATCATATCTATGTGAGTAGAGATCATATCGGTTTGATTCAAGAGGGTTTGAATCACATTTTTTCAGATCTATAGGTCATGGCGACTGTATTAAGATTTGAAGATAGTTTGGATGGAGGTACCAACTTTAGTGCATGGAAGGAAAGAATCATGCTATTATTGGAAGAGAATGAGTTATGGAATATAGTCAAAGATCCCATCATTGTTCCAACAGATGCAACTGATTTGGTCACATACAATAAGAGGAAGGTGAAGGCCAAGTGAATCCTTCTTGATTCTTTGAAGGATCGTATGATTCCACATGTGAGTGGAAAGATGCATGCATATTGGATGTGGGTAGCAGTGACAAAGCTCTGAGTGGCAATAAAAACAAGAAGATGGTACTACAAGAGAATATTCAAAGTATAAATATGCTCAAGGGTTGTAGCATAATGTAATGAATATAAAATAAATTATTAAAATAGAATAGTTAATTATATGAAAGGGTGTAACCCTTCACGCTCAAGCCTACAAAAGGAAAGCTTATTGTACATTTTACCCATCATCCAATATATTATTATTATTCATATTTCATTATTACAATGATAGTTAGATTCGACTAACGGACAACCGGATTCGGTTGCTCCATTGGTATCAGAGCTCAGATTCGACTCCTTAGACCTCAACTCGGATTCGGCTCCTCAACACTAAGCTCGGATTTGGCTTCTCCCATTTGAGCTCGGTTTCGGCTCATCTCACATCACCCTTCCACTCACATCTCTCATACATCCCTGATCCAAAAATAAATAAAATTAAAATTAAAAATAAACTTAAAAAATAAAAAATAAATTATTCTCCACACTCTTCTACATCCAAACTCCACTGATCTCCTACATCTACACGCACCCTCCCTCACGCCAACATTCCGCTGTAGCTTCAGTCGCCCTCATCCTATGTTCCATCCTCCGCTCTCCATCACCCCCGTGCCCTCCACTCTCCATTCCCTTCCATCCTTCTTCCTCCCTTCCTCCCACGCGCCCTGCACACCCCCTCTAATCCACCGCACTGCCCCTTCCTTCCTCCATCGTCGCCCTCCTGCTCACATGCGCCCTACTCCGCCGCCCTCCTGCTCCACTCCACTCCCCACGCATTTCTCCCTCCTGCTCTAGCCGCCCTCCACGCCATCCTCCTGCTCCAGTTGCTCACGCCGCCTGCTCACATCCTGCCCCCATCGCCTCCCTTTCCATGCGCCCTCCTCCCATTCCCACACTTTTTTTTCCACTTCACACCCTCCTCCCATTCTGTGCACCGTCCTTCCATTCCCGTGCTCTGTTTCCCACTGCTGCTCCATCTGCGTCCCATCCCCGCCACCCCTTCCATCTCCCGCGTGCCATCCACTCCGCCGCATCTCCCTTCCATCCCCGCTGCACCACACTCCACACGCGCCACCCTCTGCGCAGTCCCGTGCTCATCCACGATTTGCACGACCTGCACAAAACACAACAAAAAAAACATTATAATATATATATTATAATTATAATATATTATATATAATATTATAATATTTGTTTTAAAAAAACTATATATAAAATATTATATAGTTAAAATATATATATATATATATATATATATATATATTAATTAATTAATTAATATATTATTAGCCAAAATAGCGTGGAAATACACACCTTCGCATACAAGGTCCAAGACCATGGTGGAGCTAAAAGAGTAAATCAAAAAAATGGAGAAGGACATAAGGTCCCTTGCCGCTGACCTAAAATGCGTGAAGGAAAAGATGCAAAATAACAATACATTACTCAAAGATGAGCTTTTTGTGGTACTAGAAAGGAGGCTCGATGACAAACATGACATCCTGAATGAAAAACAAAAAGACTTGGATGACAAAATGAGTACCATGACGCAAAACATAAACACCATAACACAGAACATGAGCACCATGATGCAGAACCATAATACATTAATCGAGATGTTACAAAGGTTCATACCCAGTCCGGGCCACGTCAGTAGTCCAGACATGCTAGATGCCTCATTTCATGTTGCCACCCCGGAAACACTCGCAAAGAATCAAGAAGAATTGCAAAAAGAAATAAATATTAACAATGCAACGCTTAAGCAAGAGATAGAAACACAAGTACTGCCAGATATGGAGGCACGATTAAACAACAAAATAGATGCTATAAGTAAGATAGTAGAGAAAAGAAAAACTAAAAATCACTGCCAACAATGAAGCAATTCAAATATGTCACTTTCATCGTCCAGTAGTTCCAAGCCACCATCAAACCATAAGGCAAAAGGAAATCAACGTCACCCTTACAAAGTGCACCCACCTAAGGCAAAAATAGAGTTGTCGAAATACAATGGGAGTGAAGACCAATGCGTTGCTTGGCTAAACAAAGCAAAAGAATACTTCAACATTTACAACATTCAATATGACAAGGAGAAGGTGAAATATGCGTCAATGCATATGGAAGGGTACGCCTATAATTGGTACTTATGGTGGAAGAGAGATAATTTTACCTACACCTAGAACTTGATCAAAAATGATTTTTTTTAATATGTTTCAAGGAATCAAAAAAGATGAATTTTTCAGTAAACTTACCAGACTACAGCAAGTCGGAAACGTTGAGGAATTCACTCATCAATGGGAATCCTTATCAACATGAGTATTTGTGTTGTCTGACAAGCAAAGACTCGAAACCTATTGAGGAGGTCTTAAACCACACCTCCAAAAAGAGTTAAAGTTACATGAAATACCTAATGTAGAAGTAGCAAGACATAAAGCAAATGCCGCAAAACGCAAATTGGAAGGAATAAAAACAAAAGGCGATAGCCATTATCGACAAGAAAAAGAGACACAATGTAGGTACTGTGCAGATACTTGGTCTCGTGGCCATCAATGCCACAAACCTCAATCATACACCTACGAAATGGAAAATACATCAAATTCATCTAACGGTTACTTTGATAATAAAAAGAAAAAGAAGAATAACATATGTCGTCGATGCGGTGATGATTGGACCCATGGTCACAAATGTAAGAACAATGAGACAATACAGTGCAAAATCATCAATGGAAAGGAAGTGCAAGTCTCTGCACAAGAGACCTCGTCCGATTCTAATACCGACACCGAGTCAGAATGAAGAACAACACTAGGAAAATACTTAAGCTTTGAGGACAAAGCTTCCTTAAAGGGAGTGGCAATGTAACGAATATAAAATAAATTATTAAAATAGATTAATTAATTATATGAAAGGGTGTAACCCTTCACGCTCAAGCCTATAAAAGGCGATCTTATTGTACATTTTACTCATCATCCAATATATTATTATTATTCATATTTTATTATTACAATGATAGTCGGATTCGACTAATGGACAACCGGATTCGGTTGCTCCACATAACTTACCAGAGTGACACATTCGAAATGAACTTGGTGTCATGGGTGATATTGTTGCAGATTTAGAGTTGTTTTGGGAATCCTTAAAAGGATTTTCCAAACCATGGGATACCTTTGTTCATTTTATCGTTTCCAGCGAGAATATTCCCACCTAGGATAGATTGTGGTATGATTTCACTCAATAAGGGTTGAGATTGGAGTCCATTCAGCCATACCAGAATCATGGAAAGCATGAGGAGAATCTAGCACTTGTGAGAAAAAAGAAATGGAAAAGGTAAGAAGAACTTTGTATGGGGATCAACTTCAAAGGGAGATAAGGATCTTAGAAAGATCAAGTGTTATGCTTGTAATGAGTATGGCCATTATGCAATCCAATGTCCTCATAAAAATAAGGGCAAGAAGGAGAAGAATGGATAGGTTGCAGCAGCCACGGAGGGGAATGAGTTTACTCCAAAGTTCGAGAAAGAGTTCTCCCTTGTTTCATTTGTGTCAATTTGTGACAATACTCAACCTAAGGTTGAGGTTGATGAGACATGGATAGTTGACAGTGGGAATTGTAGCCACATGATATGAATACAAGATGCATTCCTCCTTTCAGAGACATGTCTAGATCAGCTCATACATAGTATAGAGGAAACAGTGCATACAGTGAAGGGAGTTGGACACATGAGGTTCCAACTAGAGTTTGGAGAACTTCTAGAGGTGTCACAAGTGCTCTATGTTTCAAGGTTTAAGTATAAAAAACTCTTAGTTCCCGCTTCGAAAGATGATGTATATTTAGAAATGTTCAAGAAGGAACAAATATTCATTTATCTAGTGGAAGTGGATCCAGTTGACTTAGTGTTTATATGTCATCACAGAGATAATGAGTATGTAGTGCATAGAAATTCTACATCAGGAGGATCTAGGTGGATAATAGGATCCGAGTCTATGACAGATGGAGAGCAATAAGCTCCAAGGATTGAAATGGTATCGGGTAGTCAATCCTCAGTTAATAAAGAAGAGTTGGAAGCTCATTCTAGATCTAGCAGGAGGTTGAAATGATTTGACATGACATAGAAAGGATGGTTCTTGGGAGTTAGATTATACATCTCGAAGAATTACAGTCTAGCACAGGTCTACAAAGTTTAGTGCATGATTAGTGTAGGGTCAGCTTCTAGAGTCATACAAAGATTCTTCTGCAGATAGTGTGAGGATTTCAAAGAGGCATTTTGATGGTGGACTTATCATAAAGACCTCACTCACTTAAGAGGGAGTGTTGAGATTTGTTTCTTGGGATACCCTTCATGTGTTAATTCCTATCATGTAGGTACAATGATAGTATAGGAATTGACGTATTATGTCAGAAACACTCTACCAATCGTAATGGATTCAGTGGTAGAAGCATGCACAGCGTTATGATACTTTTATCGGTTGCACACATGAATTGCACGCATGCATTTTTTAATGCAGTAGTATAATTTTTTAATGTCAAAGTGTAATTTTGCATTAAAGTGAAATTAGGTATTTTGACCCTAGTTTCACCAGTGAGTTATTAAAAAGTTGGCAGAGGGTAAACGAAAAACAATGATTGTGAGATATAGCTGAGTGGAGAGAGGGTTGCACTTCATCATCTAAGAGGGATAAGCAGAGAGTGAGGGTGCACTTCCTTCTAAGACTTATAGGGGGAACATCATTGGATCACCTATGAAACACATGTCATTAGACTACTTAAGATATTGAGCAGTCATTGAGAGGGGAACAACATTGAGATAGTGAGGATGCACTTCTCCATATAGAGACACACTTGTGAGAGAGAACACTTATTGAAGCCAGGAGGGTTGAGAGAAGAAAAGGAGTATTTCATCAGTTATTAAGGAGGGATTAGTGAGATCTCATCAAAGATTAATTCAGAGACAAATTTAGAGGGGCACACTTCTAAGGAGACATGGAATGCTTCTATATTTGGGGTGTACTTCAGAGATTGAGGGAGCATTCTTCATTAGACAGAGTCGAGCAGTGAAGCGGAATAGAGTGAGCACTTATTCAGTGAGATATAGGAGTTACCTATTCCAGATATTGGCAAAGGTGTATCATCAAATATTCAAAGCATAGTAGAGTACATGGCACATTCCTCAAAGCAACAATTGCAGCTCCATGTGAATCTAGGGTTTGTTCCACATATCTTCTATGCCTTTCCAAGGCCCCAAGTTTCTCTACTTGTAAGATTTATGATTGTATAATCTTCTATATTCTCTCTCTGGCTCAAGGTTAAAGAAATCCCTAGATGATGGTTTTCTTAATTGGGTTTTCCATGGTAAATAGTTGTGTTAAACTATGTGTGTGATTGAATTCCAATTTCGTTGTGCATGTTAGACAAGTTAATGAGTTTATTGTATTATTGCTTATAAATAATATCTGAAATTTAATTGTGTGTATGTGTCTGGTAATTATTGAAAGTAGTAATCAAAGTTAAGATCAAAAGTAAAAATTAACAGGAATTTGGATTTGATCATATGACCAAAATTAGTTGTTTGGTCGAATACAAGCAATTGGTCGATGGGAAGTAGATGGAATGACTGATAGTTGGACAAGAAATTGAAAAATATTAACTCAGTCAATTCGATTATAACAAAATAACCAAAATTTGTTATAAAGTTATGGATTGTCATTAATGAGCAGTTCATGGCATTGCATCCATAAATAAGATGCAATGGTTATGCATAGTGGGCGTGTGCAAGTGTGTATATCACGATGATGTAATGAAGAGTGATTTGTGTTTTCGAAAGTCTCGGTTGTACAACACATGTTTGAATGTTTGATTAATATTATATGAGTTATAAGCTCACTAATTTGTTGGTTTTCCCCTAGGGCAGGGGTTTCTAGGGTAATGTATGTGTAATGTGTTGATAGGTTTTGTGCCATTGCTTTATGTCTAATTATGTTTAACTATATTAATCGATTTGCAAACCTATTGTAATTGGTATTATACCCAACAATTGTTATCATATTTGTATTTGGATAAAGGGGGACGCCTTTGTTGTTGAGGTTTTTGGATTGAATCGAGATCTAGAGAATACCTATCATAGTGGGAGACTTATAGAAGCATTGATTTATAGTTAGTATGGACAACACATTGAGGATAGATATTGAAAATTTCATGGAAAAATTTGAGCTTTGGAGGCTTAAGATAAAGTAACTCCTTGTGGATCGATAACAACAGATTGTAGTCGACCCAGAAAAAATTCTAGTGGGTGTGTCGAAGGAAGACTGGAAAAAGGTTGAAAAAAAGGTAAGGAGTACAGTTTGACTTTGGTTAGTATATTATGTATTTTGAATGTCTTTGAAGAATACACTACAAAGAATCTATGGGAAAAGTTGGGGAACTTGTACCAGTTGAAATATATATTTAACAAGTTGTTTATTCAAAAAAATCTATATAGCCTAAGGGTGGGTGAAGTTGACTAAGCCATAGAGCACCTAAATTCATTCAACACTATGATCAGTCAATTATTGTCTTTGGATTTTAAAATCACTGAGGAGGAAAAGTGTATTAGCGTGTTGTGTTATTTACCAGATTCATGGGATAGCATAATCACGGCTATTGGAAGCAACAGTACCACATTGAAGATCGGTGATGTGGTCGCATCTCTATTGTCAAAAGAGATGAGAGAACATAACATTGAAGGTATGACCCATGACACCTTGAGAATATGAGGTGGATCAGTAGATATAGGAAAAGGAAAAAACTCTGGTAGAATATTGAAGTTGAGGGGTAGATCTAAGACCACATCCCCTAGTCCTATGACATAAACCTATTAGTGATGTGGTAACGTCTAGCATTATAGGTGAAAATGAAAGTTGGCGGAAATTAAGAAAGGAAAATGGTATGAAGAAGGTCAATTAAATGAGAGTAAGTCTTTGCAAGAAGAAAAAGGTGATGGGTATTTGGCCTCCACAAGTACACAGTCGTATTGTGACTCTTGGTTGATCAACTCTATTGCATCATATCATATGACACCTTGCAGAGAGTGGTTCTGTGAGACTGTATGAGAATATTAATGGTGGTGATATTTTACCAGGATATGATTCACTAACCAAGTTAGTTGGAGGAGATAAAGTTCAATTGGAACTAAAAGATGGAAGAATATGAACACTTTGAGGAGTATTACATATCCTTCTTTTGGCTCCAAACCTAATCTTGGTAAGTAAGATGGGGAATATATGTCTGCAATATGTATTTGCGAAAGATACATTTAAGACGGCGTGAGGATTAATTGTACTGATGAGAGGAGTTGGGACAAGAACCTTGTACAAGCTATTGGGAAGAAGATACACCGACCAAAGTGCTAATGTGGTATGTCCTGAGCCTGAAAGGACATTTTCTTGTCAAATCGACTCGGCCATGTTGTGGCATCAACGGATAGTACATATATATGAAAAATGTCTTTGTTCAATGCACAGTAAAGGTATGGTCAAAGATTTCCCTGATTGTTCTAAAGAAGTTGACTTTTGTGAATATTGTGTTCATGGTGATCAGAATCATATAAGGCTCCCATCTAGCGCTACTAGATCTAAGGAAATACTAGAGTTAATACATAGTGATGTGTTTGGACCCGTTTCAATACTTTCACTGGGAGGATCTCATTATTATGCTTCTTTCATAAATGATTTCTCTAGAATGACATGGTTTTATTTTCTGAGAAATAAATCTAAGGTTTTTGAGAATTTTCAAGAGTTCAAATATCTTGTGGAGAATCAGATTGGTAAAGGGATCAAGGTGTTGAGAACTGATAACAAAGGAGAATTAAGTGGAAAAGCATTCAACTAGTTATGTAGAAAGCATAGTATAGATCAATAAAATACAACTCCCTATATGCCTCAACATAAAAAATTTATTGTAAACATGAAAAAAATGTTGATGGAGAAATCCAAGAGTATGATCAATGGTGTAGGAATCACACAAGAATTCTAGGAAAATGAAATTGACATAGAATGCTACCTGGTGAATAGGTTTTCATCAACAACTCTAGTTGACAAGACTCCATATGAGGCATGGGATAGTAATGAATCCTAGGATTACACATCTCGATTTTTTTGGAAGTGATGCATTTGTGCATATCCCAAAGGAAAAAAGAACCAAACTCGAGAGCAAGTCATAGAAGTGCATCTTCATCCGGTATAAGGATGAAGTGAAAGAGTATAAGTTGTGGAACCTAGTGTGACAAGGAAGGAATTTTATAGTATAGATGTGCTATTCATAGAATTCAAATGCACTTCTAGGGATGAAGAGGTTAGAAGAGAAAAAGGAATTAGAAAAGCAAGAATTTGAAATGAATGACAAAATTTTGGATTCAGTAGATTAAATTGAATTCGAGAGAGAGGTGGAACAACACACTTCAAATGTCAAGAGGTATGGTAGAGAAAGGAAACAACCAGAAAGGTAGATTTCACCCAATTTTTATGTTGTTTTTAGATTATTTACCATAGACTACAATCCTAGATCAGTAAAGCAAGTGGTTAATTGTATGCCTTGTATAATTTCAACTACCACCTTAGATTTAGAATGATGTATAAATGACTTATGGTTGGTTGAATAAAGACTCTTCTCCTTCTTCTTTTTTACCCCTAACCCCCCTACAGGAACCAATCCCCTTGATCAAAGAGAAGAGGGGACTTAATGATGCTTAGGATGGGAATTCTTATGCTTTTCCAAGGATCTATAAGGTTTGGAAGTAACTCGACACAGGGAAAACTATGGAAAAGGGTCGTGGGAGAATAAATAGAGTCCTTGACGAAGAATGAAACATGGTATCTAGTTGCATGACCAAATGTAAGGAAAGTCGTCGATAATAAGTGGGTGTTCAATAAGAATTTTAATGGAGCGGGACAATTCAAGAAGTGCAAGGCTCAACTCGTAGTGAAAGCATATTTCCCAAGTTGAGGGTGTTAACTTTGGTGATGTTTTCTCATTTTCTCATGTGATCTTGAACAAGATATTTATATGAAGCATCCTAAAGGTTTTACAGTGGAAGAAGAAAAAGGGTTGGTCTGTAAGCTAAAGAAGTTTCTTTACAGTCTAAAACAATCACCCATGATATGGTATCCTAAGTTTGACATGTATATCCAATAGCTTGGGTTTTTGAAAATTTAGGTGGATCACTGTGTGTATGGAAAGAAATTCAGTGGTCATTTCATATATATGTTTTTATATGCCAATGACATGTTGTTGGTATAGAATAACATGGATATAATAAAGGAGGTGAAACTATAGTTATCCTCTAAGTTCGACATGGAGGATCTTAGAGCATAAAATTTCAATCTTCGAATATAAATCACAAGAGATTGAGCAGGTAGAAGACTCTAGTTAAGTCATAGAAAATATGTTGATACAGTGTTGAAACATTAAAACATGCATGTTATCATCCCAAATGGCACTTCTCCATCCGAGTGCCGACATTTGTTATGTTGGTACACAAAAAGACAAATTAGGATTGAAGTTGCCAAAAAATTATAGATTGGCATGACCTGGGATGCATTTACCCTCAAACCAGCTTGCTATATATTTTTTCTAAGTGTTGAGTTGTATACGCAACTATGTACATTGCAACTCGTGTACCGTACGTGAGTATTTGAATTGCAACCCACTTACACCAGCATACGTGGCTTTCCTTCGAGCAACTCGCGTGCCATACCTGGGTTTCCTATATTAATAGTCGCGTACACCTTAGTTTGACTTTAAAAAATATAAAACGTGATTAGATGAGATTAGTTGGGCCCTAATCCATAACTATCCCAACTATTTCAACCACCCCAACCTTCGAAACCACACTATTTCCCAAAGTATAAATAGAGGCCTTGGGGTGGGGACTAATCAATCAATTTTGGAGAGCAAAGTTATGTTGGTGGTATATCTTCAGAAATATTGGAGCAGCAGAAATCAGAATCCTTTGGTTGCAGAGGAGTCCTTGTCTCGGAAGATGGGTTGTACTCTTATCTCATTCATCGATTGATAAAGAGAATTCTTCTTCCAATCTTGTATTGAGTGTATTTCATGTATTTTGGTTAATGAATATATTTGATTATATGCTTGATATAATGTTCATCTAACCTATGATATATATATGCATGAGATATTACTTGAAGGATTTTCTCTTTGCAGGTGAAAGAGGTGAATCCCTGGAAGCTTTAGAGAGAAGAGGAGCGGGAGAAGATCAAGCTTGGATCAACCGTCCGTAATCGGGTAATTCAAGACTTTCTTCCTATTCCATTTCCATTCTCTAGTAAAGCTTATTGTCTACAAGTTAGTAGTAAGTTGGTAACCCCAGACCCTAGGTTACAAGGGTGCTATATCCTGAACAACAAAACTAGCGACTCCGCTGGGGAGTCCAGCCTACTGTGGGTTAGTCCTATAGATACTTTCCCAGTGTTTGCTCTGATTTTGTGTGTGGTTGTCTATCTTGACCTTGAATTGTAGTAGTGTGTCCAGAGACCTCTGTTATTTTTTCTTTTTTGAAATTTTTTTTGTTGCGTACGTGGGTTGCCGTGCTACACAGTCGCGTATAACAACTTGTATACGCAGGTTTCTCTATACAACAATCGCGTACAGTACGCGGGTTTCTCTATAAGACAATCGTGTATGTCTTGTAGTAGCAAAAAAATTTAGGGAGGGTTGCTTGTCCCTGTCTTGTTTGGATTTTGTTCTACTTGAAGGTCTTATGTTGCTAGCATCTTACTATAAGTTTGAAAGTCCTGTACACCATGCTTTGTGCTTTTTATTAATCCTTTGAGTTTTATTGTTTGAATCTTCTTTCACTTAGCAATTTGAGGTAGGTTCTCCTGTTTGGGTGATAGGTTCAATGATTTGTATCTGATTCAGTGATCAGGGTTTTGGATACCTTGTCCTCTGTACTGCCTTCGAGTACTATCAGTTTGTCACTTGTCCTTTAGCGTTTTCAGTGGATTTTATTCATTGATTCTCCAAGTCTCCTCTTAAGTGGTTGAATTTGGTTTTTGCAAGTCCACTATACTTCATATTGCTTGCTTTATGGTCTAATTATTCAAACATACTCAAAAAAATTTGCATTTAGGTGCATGGTAATTTTTGAAGAATTTGAAAAGTGAAGAAAAATATTTGATACTTTTGCAATTAATCGTATATAGTAGTTTTATTTTTAGTATTTTTGAAAAAAATTTCAAAAATTACAAAAACAATTCTTAGTTTTCTCATACTTAGTTGTAATTTCATTAGCTCATATTTACAAAAAAGAAAGGTAATTTGTTTTGGAATTCATTTTATACACCTTTTTTTACTTTTCTTATCAAGTCTATAATATCACAGTCATTCACACCACTTACCCTTTGACTAAGAACATCCCTTAAAATGAACGCTATAATTTAAAATTTATTAGTAAGTTTTGTTTTATAGGGTCATACACCTACTAGCTTAGACTAGACTTGTGGGATAGGAAGTGTAAACTCTCCACAAGTGTTTAAATTCAGACGTAGTTGGCCAATCGATAGGTAAATCCTTCTCTATGTTGGTAGTATCTGGGAAGCTCCTCTCAAATAGTAGTTAAGCACGAGACCGCATGGAGGCTTGGATTGAGGAGATAACCCTCTGATTCCTTGTCAAAATGTAGACCAAGGTTTTTGTGCATCTAGGGATTCTGTCCTAAACAAAGTTTCGGGCTTTGCTACCCTACCCATGCGTACAAACCAGGCTTGCGACTGTCCCCCTGGACTATTGATATAGTTAAGGTAGCCTTTAGTCTCTTTAACATCTAGGGTTTATACACATGTAAACAGGAAGGCTATTTCTGGTTCACCTTGGACGGGCTTGGAAGGTAACCCTTGTTGAAAGTGTAGGAGGGTGGTGGGTGATTCCTCCACTTATGCCTAAGAACCTCTTCAAGGATGCCAAGAAACTGTCTCTTAGCTTTCTTCGGGAAATCATATCTTATACCCCTTGTGATTGTTGATACTTTAGGAAATTTGTAGTGATTGCTCTGTGGTTTGTCTGTGTTTAGCCGACCTTAGGGCGTAAAGAGTCAAATTTACAATCATGGAGGACCAATCTCTCAGAAGGTATCGAAGGTTGCAAAACCTTCCTCCGCTTATTACATTGGAACCTCCACCTCCCCCTCAAAGCAAAATATTAGACACATACGGTTCTTTCAAACCGATAGGAGTTAGTGAAGTTATGGGTGAACTAGAACTTAGGGAAAACCAGTTTGAATTAACTACAGTAGAGATAGAATACTTGTATGCTGACGCATTTGCAAGGAATTTCAATTCACCTCTAACTGACCTAAACGATCCTGTGATCATCCAGGTTCATCCTTTCAATTCACCCATGATTGGTGTCCCTCTAGACAGACTAATGTCTACTGCAGGAGAAAGTTCTTCTACATCCACCTCAGCCACTCTAGGTAAAGGGGTGCCACCTCCCCTGATTAGTGCCCTTAGAACAAGTATACCTACTACACCTTTAACTCCAACTAGTCGAGTGGTTCAACCACTAGCTTCCACAAATTTAGCAAGTACTTCTGGTGGAGTGGTCACTAGTATTGCTAGTGTACTTTTTGTTCCTACTTCCTTCACACACACTTCTCAGAGTGGTCATGTAGGATCCTCGTCATTTGTCTAGGGTTTTCCTTGGAATGGGGGGCACATTCCCCCATCCACTCCATATGTAGGTCCAACACCCGCATATGTAGGGGTGCAGTTAGGAAACCCTAACCCTTATTGTCAAGGTTTTCAAACTTCGGTTTCAGCTCCTTTCACAAGCTCTCCTTTCTCGCTTTTTAGAGGAGGGATACCTGCTCCTTTGTTCCAAACCCCAGTTTCAACTGGGGCAGCTCAAACCTCATATATTGCACCACACATAAAAAATCCACTGGCTTATGGATGGAATCCTTTCCAAAGCAGCCCGACCACTTTGCAACTGGAACCAAGGGAAAACCTCGCCTTCACATATGGGAACATGGGGGAAAGCCCCTCTAATCCCCAATCTTGTACTTTTCATGCTCTGGTTAGAACCAATCTCCCTTTCTTGGAAACTTTAAACTTGCCAAACTTGTTGAAGTTAATAAATGACCCGGTGAGACATAACTCCTCCTGGCCACCCGTTCCTACCAAACTGCCCTCGGACATTCCAAAATTTGAAGGCAAAGTTGTTGATGACCAAGGAGCTCATGTCACCACTTTCCACTTCTGGTGCTCTTCCAACTCATTGAACGATGATAAAGTTCGGTTGAGATTGTTCCAAAGAACTCTAACCAGTACCGCAGCAAAATGGTACCTTGAACTGCCTTCTGCTGCATTTGATAGTTTTTGGGACTTGGCTAATGTATTCCTTAGTCAGTTCCAACTTCCTATCCGGTATGATTTTAGGATAGACTTGTTATATACCTTTTGGCAGGACAAGGCCACTCATATTTTAGATCACATCCAAGAGTGCAGAAGATAGAAGAGCCTTATCAAAGCCACTATTCCTCCTGAGTTTTTACTAGAGTGGTTCCTTAAATCCCTATTGCCATATATATCTAAGGATGTATCTACTTCGCGAGTGACCAATGAGGAAGAGGCTATCCTTAGGGCCCAGCATCTAGATTTAATATATTCTCAGTATGGGATTTTATATGAAATCATCCCTGATGCACCGAGGCCAACGCATAATTTAGAGAAACCTTAGCCTAGACCCCATGCCGATGGTGTGGTTGGTTCTGTGAAATCTCCCACTGTAGAGTCTTTGGCTAAACAGCTCCATGAGGTGTCTATCAAACATTCTATGGCGTAGGTAGCAAAGGTTTCCACCTCACCCCAGAATGCAAAGTTTTTTGCACAATCCTCTCAAAAGGGAAATCAGCAGCCCGATGGGAAAAAGAAGAAAGGAAAGAAAGGTGAGGGAAACCAAAACAAGCCGAAATACACAAACAATGCTAATGGGGGTAAAAAATAAAAGAAGAAGGTGAAATTCCCTTGTAATTTGTGCCAGGAGGATCACCTCACCCATCAATGTCCCCTTATTAACCAAAATCAGAAGCTGCTAAAAGGCCAACAACCGGTTGTCCTGAAGGATCCTTTTCCCCAATGACAGAATTATGCTTCAGCTTCAAATGTAGCAAGGGGAACCCCAAATGCTCCTAACCCCAATTATATCAACATGGTTCGATCCCAGACTTTACTCCAGACTAGAAACAAGAACTATGAGTTAGAGGCTTCGAAGAAGGGTAAGCCTGCAGGTGAAACTTCTAACCCTCTCATGATTGAAAAACCTGTCAAACCTATGCCTAAGATACCGAAAGGTGTCTTCAAGAAAACCTTGCACAATCCCAATGCTAGGGCTACAACCAACTACTCTATATTTGAATATTTAGCCTAGACCCCTTGTGCGATGTCGGCTTTAGAGGTGTTACAGAGTTGTCCCACCTAGCGAGATGCACTCTTAATAGCCTTAGGTAGCATGGATTCATCGAGCCTCATGGCGAAGTTTAATTTGTCTGATATCAAAATTCGCTTACCTTATCATGTGGCCTTATCGATAGATGTCATCCATGGTGGAAAAACCATTGGAAGGGCAGTTGTCGATGAGGTTGCTTCCATATGTGTCAAGTCCTTGTCTTACTGGAAAGCTCTTGGATCTCCAGATCTAGTTCCATCGAACACCCTACTTACTACTTTCGACGGAAGGTCATTTCATCCACATGGTATCCTACCAGCTTTCAAAATAAAGTTGGCAAGGAAGGCAGTTTCTGTTGAGGTAGAGGTGATTGATGCACCTTTGGATTATAACTTGCTCCTGGGGAGAAGTTGGACTTATGCCATGTTCGCTATTGCATCGATCCTACTTTGGGTAGTAGTGTTTCCACACGAAGGGAAGTTGGTTACTATAGACCAACTCAGCTTTACTCGAAAGGGCTGCATGGAAACTGACGAGTCCACCGTGCCATTGGTTGATCAGGTTAAACCTGCTTCAGAGAGCTTAGGGGTTGGAATGTATGCATCATTGATTGGCACATTCGATTTTCTAGCTTCGATTAATTATTTAGGTTCTACTAGTGTAGCGAATTCTATTGCCATGGTTGTTTATAGAACAGATCCTTGGGTTCTTCCTTCCCGCCATGAACCTGAAGTGCCCTTATCGGCAGCGAAAGTAGCTTATCAAGCTATCATTCATACCATTTTTTATCCCATTCTGGTCCCTCTCATAGTCTCAGAGGAGCCGAAAGAAGCCTATCTGCCTACTTGGACAGAGAACTCTTTACATTCTAGAGACTGCTTAGATATGGTTTTGCCTTCTGATGAAGCTATTCTGGAAGCTATGTGTAGATGAGATAAGATCTATGAAGATCTTCACCATTGATACTATTTTATTCTAGAGTTAAGTAGGATTGAGACCCAGGAGTTCCATATGAGACTCGCAGGTGATGTTGATACACCTATTAATCCCTTACCAATGGAAGGAATATTTGCTGAGGGGAATATTGAAAACATTTCCGCTACTATTCCTATCAACATCTCTGCAAACCCAAATGTTGTGGAAAATGTACACATTGGTGCAAACTTCTCTCCATAGGAGATTGCGATCTATAAGTCCTTGTTTAATGAATTACGTGACATGTTTTCCTGGTCATATGAGGAGATGCCAGGTATAGATCTATCAATAGTTGAGCATGAAATTCGAACATGCCCTGATGCCAGACCCATTCGATAAAAACTAAAACTTGTCAATATGCGTAAAGCGGTAGCTGTTAAAGCCAAAGTTGAAAAACTGTTGAAAGCCGGTTTCATTTACCCGATAGCTTTGACAGAATGGGTATCCAACCCTATTCTTGTCGACAAAAAATAAGGGACAATACGTGTTTGTACTGACTTTTGCGATCTAAACAAAGCCTGTCCTAAGGATAAATACCCCACACCATTAATAGATCAAATCATTGATGCATGTGCAAGGAGTGAAGTCTTTTCATTTATGGATGGTTTCTCCTGGTATAATCAAATTCAAATTAAACCAGAATACCAACATAAAATAGATTTCATGTGTCCTTGGGGTACATTTGCATACAAGAAAATTCCCTTTGGATTGAAAAATGTAGGGGCTACCTTTCAGTGGGCAATGAATTTTTCCTTTCATGACATTAAATCTATTGTCGAACCCTAACTTGATGATCTTCCAGCACATTCTCGTAAGAGGATCGATCACCCAGATCACTTGCATTTAATCTTTGAACGATGCAGATACTACAAAATTCGCTTGAATCCCCACAAGTGCGTTTTCTGTGTCGAGTCAGGGATACTGCTTGGATTCATTGTTTCCAACAAAGGTATTCAGGTGGGTCCTTTGAAAGTTGAGGCCATAGTAAATCTACCTCCTCCTCATTCCATCAGGAAGCTTCAAATCCTGCAAGGGAAGTCCAACTTCCTTCAATGTTTTATCATAAATTATGCCAAGATCACTAAAGGTTTCATGAGCCTGTTGAAGCAGGACACCCCATTTGTATGGGATGAAATTGCACAACTTGCATTCGAGGCATTAAATAAATCTTTGTTGTCGGCACCGTTACTGCGTCCGCTAGATTACTCTCATGATTTTATATTGTATATGGCCGCATCCGAGTTGACCATAGGGGTAGTACTAGTACAGGAGGATGATAAGGTCCAAGAGCATGTCGTCTACTATCTTAGTCGTGTTGTAGCTAGCCCTGAACTTAGATATTCCCATGTCAAGAAGTTGGTGTTAGCAGCTGTATATGTTGTTTAGCGGTTGCGTCACTACATCTTACTGAGGACCACGATGGTAGTGGCGGATATTAATCCCTTCCAATATGGTTTGTCCTGACAGATAGTTGCAGGAAAATTCAACAAATGGATAGTCATTCTTCAGGAATTTGACTTAGATTTTTAATCCACCAAATCCAAAAATCCTTAGTTTTTGCTAAGCTCATCACAGAATTTCCAGTTGAAGAAGATGTATCCATTGAAGAAGACTCATTCCCAGATGAGCATATATTTTTTATTTCCACCTCTGACCCTTGGTACGGACATATACTTGTCTATCTCTAGACTCTGAAGTACCCTACAACCTTCTCACAGGAAGAACAGTGCAAACTACGCGTACATGAAAAAAACTACCTCATTATTGGAGATACTTTATATCGTAGGGGGGTAGATTTTGTTTTGTGTCAATGTCTTACCCACGAAGAAGCAGAGACTATCCTAAATGATGCCCATAGTGAAGCGTGTGGGGGTCATTTATCTAGGTTAGCAACTTCCCAGAAGATCTTACGTGTTGGTTATTTCTGGCCCATGATATTTAAAGATTGTGTGGAAGCCATGAAGCACTGTCATCCTTGTTAGCTTTACACCAGAAAGATGCGGTCACATCCTGGTCCGTTATTTCCCATCATCTCAGTGGGCCCCTTCACGAAGTGGGGGATATATTACGTGACATGCAACCCAGTCTCGATTGGGGGGCACAAATGTATCATTGTCATATAGATTATTTCACGAAGTGGGTAGAGGCAATGCCCACCTATAAAACTGATGAGGAAACTGCAGTTTTTTTCATTTTCAACCAAATTATTGCACGGTTCGGTATTCCTAAAGAGATTGTCACTGACCATGGAAGTCACTTCCAAAATAGTATGATGACTGAATTGACCACTATGCTAGGGTTTAAACAAGAACATTAGTCTTCTTTCTACCCTCAAGCAAACAGTCAAGTCGAGGCTATAAATAAAACCTTAAAGACTATTCTCAAGCGCACCATTAATGCAACCTATTCCAATTGGTACATCATGTCGTATCCTGCACTTTGGGCTTATCAGACCAATGTGAAAACTGTTGTAGGGTTCTCTCCTTTCCAACTCGTTCATAGGGTGGAAGCAGTAACCCCGGTTGAATGCAAAATCTCGTACTTAAAGATTGTTATTCATGTGTTACCTGATACGACTGAGCTTGAAGAATGTTTGTTACACTTAGAATATCTAGAAGAACAACGTAGAGATGCACTGACAGCAAACAAGGCTCATAAAAATAGGGTAAAAAATCAATACGATAAATCTGTCAAACCTCGGATTTTTTCTAAACGGGACCTTGTCTTACTCTAGGATCAAGACAAAGAAACCTTTGCGGCAGGAAAATTCAGGTCTATGTGGTTAGGACCTTATGTCATGTCAAAAAATTTTAAGAAAGGTGCATATGAATTAACTGATTTCGAGGGGAATAAGCTGCTCGAGCCTAGAAATGGGTTCTACTTGAAAAAGTACTATGCTTAGGCTTAGCGCTTTTTCCTGTATTTTTATTGTATGTTATTTTATGTACAATAGTTCATCGGTTTGTGTTCTTATACCATATGTTGGTTGTTACAGATGTCTTCTGAGTGGTTCATAGGTTTCGCAGATGGCGCTAGTCGCCACACTTGTAACCTAGCTTCAACCGCATGGGTTATTTACTCACCCTCAGGATAGCTAGTTGCCTCTGGAGGTGCTTGCCTAGGTCTTGCTACCAATAATGTGGCTGAATACAGAGCTGTCATTAACCTTTTATGGGATGCTTTGTCATGTGGAATCACCCAGCTGGAAGTTAGACTTGACTCTCAACAGGTGGTTTCCTAGCTCAATCGAGCTTATTAGGTGTGGAACCCTATTTTACTACGTCAGTTTATGCAAGTTAGGTTATTGGAAGGAAATTTTGAGTTTATTACATTCAATCATATTCCAATAAATCAAAATTCATTAACTGATGCATATGCTAATTATATCTTGGACTGGCACTTAACACGTTTTTCATAAAAATATACAACAGATACATTACAAAACACATGTAAATAAAATTGATAATATGTGTGTGTGTGTGTGTGTGTGTTTATGAATATCTGTCCATATAGATAGGTTGATTTTTTGATCCTCAGATCCATTCATAACTGTATAATATACAAAAAATGGATCGAAGTCCATAAAATGCTCCTAGAGCTTGACCACCCTGGTCATCTGGACCACCCTAGTCCCCCTGATCACCCTGCTTTCAGGCTTCTTCAACTTCCTTAGCTGCAGCAGCCTTAGCAGCGTCGATGTACACAAGCATTGCTTTAGCTACCCGCCTCATAAGGCGTATCCAGACAGGTGGTATACCAACCACTAGCTCCTGCATAACAGCGGGGATATGCTCAATACGCAAAGTAGGTACTCTTTGGCTAAGCCTGGCCAGCTTCCCCTCAAGAACCCTAATCAAGCCATGATCTTCTCCTACCATAAGACACACATACATACGTGGATGCCCAGCAATGCGGACTGGTCCAATATCTGCATTTTAACATTTTATAGGATTAAAATCTCTTATACATATGTATATAACTTTATGATTAAAAATTCATAAAAATTTAAAAACTTGAAAACAAAAATACCTGACGCTCCCCATGCTCCTCCAGGAGGGAGGAAAAGGTTGGTGTCACCTCGGAAATCTATCCCAGCATATGGAAACTGCTCCAGTGCTGGTAGTTGTCTCTCCCACAACCCACATATAAAACACGTGTACGCGATTGTATATATACCATACCCGTGTACACAGCGTAGCTGCTTTGAAAATTGTTGAAAACATCAAATTTTTGCCTAAAATAAAAATTTGCTTGGATCAAATGAAAGAGCATGGAGAGTAGATTTACCTAGCACTTGCGGTTTTGAGAATTGTCCATCGAGTTGTCCACACCGATCAATTGAAGGCAGAGGTAAAACTTGTCTATATTGGGTAAAAATGTCAAATGGTGAGTTTTTATTTCTATTTTGAACTATTTATAGAAATATTATTTCAAAAGTGGGTTTTAACCTATAATTCTTATTTTTTATAAAAATCAAACTAATACCATGTCTTTTTTTTCTTCAATGTAACAGGTCTGAGGTCACTTGAAGTTGTTTTTCACTCATATAGGATAGGATTTTGGTCATTCATATGCTTTTTTGCATTCATACCTAATCCTTTTTAACCATAGAATTACCACTTTGACCACAGACTATGGTATTTTTAACCATTAGTACCTTGTTTATACTGTTGTTCTTCCGTGGATAGGGCTTTCCTCACATGAGTACCCTATATTAGAACACATTTATTGTATTTTGGTACTCATGTCGCATTTGTCAATAGGTTTAGGGGAGTCTCCTTAGCTATTTTTCACGCCAAATTGAGCCTTATTTTGGTCTCTTTTTACAAGCTATCCTCTTTAAATACTCCTCGCCCTTATGGAGTTTCTTTAGGCCCAGGTCTAACTCCTCAAAATAGACTTGACTGTCGACTAAACTTGTCCATTCAGGCTCATTAAGAATATGTGAATGGGCATCCACATTGGTGGTCAGTTATCTCTTTCTCGGACCATGTGGAATAATACAAGAAAGGATCACTCTCTCTTCTATGGAACTGAGAAGAGTATTCCCAGGCATAGGTTTATCACTTTTTCGGACTTGAGGGACACAAATTATGGAAAAGGAACACGTAGTATGAGCTTAGTTTTCTCTTTTTCGTGCTCTGGACCTAAACATGAAAAAGATTATGAGTGTACTTTATGTCTTTTTCATGCTTGTTAAACAACAAGAAAAAAACATCGAGTTTACTGTTGTAAGCCCCATTCCTCGTACTCAAATGGATCTTTTCGAGTGATCTTGCATTCCTTCACACTCATAAAACTCAAGCTATATGTTGCTATCAATGGAGCATTGGGTAGGTGGTAATTTAACCTTTTTCATACCTCCCTGACTAAGTACGAAAAAGGTTCACCTTTTCTTCTACGAAAGTTAAGATATTTCTTCTGTGGTATGTTTTATACTTTTTCAGCCTCAGGAGACTAAATTGGATGAAAAAGGACACCCCTAGAGTCTTCTTCAGAGTTTTCAGACTCTCCAAACATGAAAACACCAAGTGAGCATGTACTAGTTCAGGCTCATAAAATCTGCAAATCGGTAACATTATCAAGCATTATTCCCTCTTCTCTTCAAGCTTGTCAAAACTGAAGGGAGACTTGAGTTGACTTTCTTGGACTCATT
The DNA here is from genome assembly GCA_001517045.1 of Pseudotsuga menziesii. Classification (NCBI taxonomy): domain Eukaryota; kingdom Viridiplantae; phylum Streptophyta; class Pinopsida; order Pinales; family Pinaceae; genus Pseudotsuga; species Pseudotsuga menziesii. The sequence goes on from LPNX010446689.1 coordinate 318,913, forward strand.
AAAATTCAACAGGAAAGATAAGGAAGAAGTTTTCTTTTGATTCTTAGTCGGTGGCAGCATGTTATCCTTGAACATAGCACTCTGTGTACTTTTCGATACTCATGTCTCAGTGTTCACTTTCAGTTGAGCTATCACTTCGAGTTTCTTACTCCTCCACTTGTACGTTATACTTGGGGAATCTAATCATGTCTCCTACATGATAGATAAGTCTAATTGTATTATCTGCAAAGTTAAAAGCTTCCTTGGCTCATCTCTGTGTCATTCTCATTGTTCAAGGATTTATCCCTGCATCTGATTTTTATCCTGATCCCATCATTGTCCTATCTGATATTACTTGTGTCTCCCTTCCTTTATCCAGTTCCTAATCACTCTTGTGATCTGTTAGAGGATCTATTGCCTTCCTAATCACAGTATGGTTTCTCATCAGCACTTCCTGACGACGAAAACCTATATTTTTTGACGATAGTACCTTAGGATTCACTTTCATTATTGGTGAATTCCTTTGCTTCAGTTGTCAATTATCACCTATTGGTTGACAATATGTTGAATCCTATCCATGTTCATCTTCGACACATCTATTCACATGGCCTATATTGTACTGGTTCTTTTGGATTTTTTATGAAGACCTTAGGTTCATAGCCTAAGTTGCGCAAGACTATGTTGCGTTCCCTTATACAATTTCCAGATCTTTGAAGACTCGTCATTATTGTATATTGCAGCTCCAATCCAGCTTTGTAATATACATGGTTTTGAACCCGTATCATATGATGTACTCAAATATTGTAAAGGAGCTAGTGTTCCAGTATATTGAACATGGCAGCCTCATATATGACTTTGTATATGACATTACTATGTATTTTTTTCAGGTAATTCCTCTGCTCCATTGGACCTCTGAGTTCTCCAAGATAATGATTATAATGTATTTCATCCATTGCTTCCCTCTGACCTCACACATTAGGGGGCATATGTTATCAGCCCAAATGGCACTTCTCCGTCTGAGTGCCGACATTTGTTATGTTGGTTCACAAAAGGACAAATTAGGATTGAAGTTTCCAAAACATTATAGATGGGCATGACCTGGGATGCATTTACCCTCAAACCAGCTTGCTATATATTTTTTCTAAGTGTTGAGTTGCATATGTGACTATCTTCATTGCAACTCACATACCGTACATGAGTATTTGCATTGCAACCCGCGTACACCAGCGTACACAGGTTTCCTTCGAGCAACTCACGTGTCATACGTGGGTTGCCTATATTAATAGTCGCGTACACTTTAGTTTGACTTTAAAAAATATAAAGCGCAATTAGATTATATTAGTTGGGCCCTAATCCATAGCTATCCCAACTGTTTCAACCACCCCAACCTTTGAAACCACTCTATTTCCCAAAGTAAAAATAGAGGCATTGGGGTGGGGACTAATCAATCAATTTTGGAGAGCAAATTTATGCCGGTGGTATATCTTCAGAAATCTTGGAGCAGCAGAACTCAAAATCCTTTGGTTGTAGAGGAGTCCTTGTCTCAGAAGCTGGGTTGTACTCTTATCTCATTCATCGATTGTTAATAAAGAGAATTCTTCTTCCAATCTTGTATTGATTCTATTTCATGTATTTTGGTTAATGAATATATTTGATTATATGCTTGATATACTGTTCATCTAACCTATGATATATATATGCATGAGATATTACTTGAAGTATTTTCTCTTTGCGGGTGAAAGAGGTGCATCCCTGGAAGATTTAGAGAGAAGAGGAGCCGGAGAAGATCAATCTTGGATCAACCATCAGTAATCGGGTAAGTCAAGAATTTATTCCTATTCCCTTTCCATTCTATAGTAAAGTTGATTGTTTGCAAGTTAGTAGTAAGTTGGTAACCCCATACCCTAGGTTACAAGGGTGCTATATCTTGAACAACAATGCAGGAGAGTAAATCGGTCAAGGTTCTTATTCTTGTGGGAATTAAGCTATATGTTGAACAATGTCCAAATCCATAGGAAGAAAAATAATACATGTTATGTCTACCTTATGCTAGTGTTGTAGGTAGTACAATGTATGCCATGGTTTGTACATAACTATATATTGCTCATGTAGTGGGAGTATTGATCAAGTACATGTCAACACCTAGAAAGGAGCATTGGACCATAGTCAAGAGAGTATTCAGATATCTAAATGGCATGATGGATTATGCAATATGTTATGGAGGAGAACCTAAGGACAACAAGGAAACCAATGTACATGGATTTGTCGATTATGACTGGGTAGGAGATATAACCCATATATGGTCGACCGTCGGATCCATGTTCAAGATATTTGATGGAGCAATCAGTTGGATGAGTAGGAGGAAATAATTCATTTCATTGTTTGAATACATGGTAGCTACTCATGTGTGCAAGGAAGTTCTTTCGTTGCAGATATTGTGTATAGATGTTGGGTTTGATCATCAAGTTGTTCAGTTGGATTATGACAGTCATTGGAAAAGAACCCATCATATCATTCAAATACAAAACACATTGATGTTCAATACCATTTTTCAGGAGAGATGGTGGAGAACCATAAGTTGTTACTGGAGAAGGTAGACACGGTGAAGAATGTTGTAGAATCACTAACCAAGTCAATGAGCACAAAGAATTTTTCTTGGTGTAGGGAAATGATGGGATCGTTAGCCATGCTTAAGTGAACTTAAGTTATGAATCTATTGTTTATGCAAATATGATGAAAATTTGGAGAATGTTGGGAATTTTATGTTCTTTGCATTTAAATCAACTGGAAAAGTTGACAACTGATTGGGAATAAGTTGAACGGAGTCAGAAGCGACAAACGGTGGAATTCTAGTCGACCAACCAACCGGAATTAGGTGTTTGGTCGAAGGAAAAAAATTGTTCAATGGAAGGTCAAAGGAATGACCGATAGTTAATGGGAAATCGAAAAATGTTGACCTAGTCAATTCAAATGTAACAAAATAACCAAAAGTGGTTAGGAAGTTATGGATTCTCATGAATGAGTAATGGGTGGTATTGCATCAATAAATAAGATGTAATGGTTATTCATAGAGAGTTTGTATGAGGGAAGTGTGTGTAGCATGACCATGTAATGAAGTGTGGTTTTTGGTTTATCAAGTCACGGTGGTAAACACTTGTTTGAGTGTTTGATTAATAGAGGAGTTAAAAGCTCACTGATTTGCTAGTTTTACCCGAGGAGAGGGGTTTCCAAGGTAATTTATGTGTAATGTGTTGATGTGTCGTGTGCCCTTCATTTATGTATAATTGTTTTTAACTATATGAATCAATGTGAAAACCTATTGTAATCTATATTAGTCTTCACATGTAGGAGCTCCAAGAACAGGTACAAAATTGACATAAACAATGGACAAAATAAGGAATACAAGTGTGGAGTTGGAGGAAGGACTTTACATGATAATGGATCTATATGAAAACCTAAGAAAATAAGAGCCTAAGGGATATCAGGAAGAAAATAACCTACAGGGGAAGTTAAAAGATGAAGTAAGAATTTTCAAGCTAGTGGGTTTGTAGGAACAACTACACCAAGTAGGAGGGAAAAAAATTGAAGCATTCAAGGAAGTGGTAGCAGGTTAAGAAGGTATCAGAATACAATTGTTTACGAAAAAAAGATTTTGAACCAATTAGTGTAGAAATAAGAACTACATCGCACCCTAGACTCAATTCTAGAAAAAACTAGAAATTTTTTATGTTATCAACAAAAGTTAGATAGAGAAATTCCTTGAAGGGACGTCTAAAAATATATCCATCATACAAAATCCAAGCTACGAACCAAATTGGTATAGGACAAAATTGGAAAATCCCTTTCCAAATACACCAGAAGTATGGAATGGAATTCCACATTAACCGCAATCAAGGTACATATAAAGGTTGGTAGAAAGCAAGTACATGGGAACTATAACCTTCAATGGGGTATTCCACAGGAAGAAGATAGCATAGAAGCTAAAGATATAGACTCTTTGGAGGAGATATGGGAAGAAGCAAAGAAATCACTAGAATAACATGAGGAAAATACCAACAATCAATGAAAACAACCACAACAACACAATGCAAAGCAAGAATAAAGAATTATCTAGGAGGATGCCAAGCGTTCCAAGTTTAGATAGTGTTGTGGGTAGAAACCCCCAATAATGGTCAAATCAATCCCATAGGGGAGAGAGGAAACATGAGGGGATTCCTTGTTTATAGCGATAATCAATAAATCCCATGTATAGTATAATATATTGTATGTATATAGATATATAGATGGTATCAGAGAAGATATAGATTTGGGTAGTGTAAAATAGAACAATTCACATGGTGATGATTTATTGGATGAAAGGAATTTTGAGGTGAATCATGAGAATATTTGTAATCTATGTTTGTATCTTGGTTTTTAATTATTGAAGTTTTATATTGTTTTTCCAAGGTGGATTTTTTCCCCACAAAAGGGTGTTCCTGTCGTAATATGTGTCTTAATGGGATGTTCTTTTGTTATTATGGCATGTTATGTCATGGAAAGGTAGGCTTATTTATTTTAATTTGGTTATGATTCTGAACCAAGAATTAGAATGATTTTATGATGAAATTGTGTATGATAAGTATGGTTATGGTTAATTGCATCGTTGACTGAAATGTAAGGAGACATACATTTAGAAGTAATGAAGTTGATCTTAGGTCAAATTGTCATTATGTACCATGTTTAGTTATACGAAGTGATGTTTTAGTAAGTAAGTTCCATTTCAAACATTTTTTGAAATAGCCGGTGATCATGTGGCTAAGAGGGGTTTAAAAACAAGTTATATGTGCTCCTATATTCCATTTATTGGCAAGGGGATGAATTACCTTTGTCTTTTAATGTGAAGGGTACAAGACAAAAGTTTAGTGGGGAAATGGTATTAAGACAACTAAATATTATCCTTCATATATGTGGCACCCCTGTTTGACCTTATGATAGAGATCACTAGCATACAATCACTTTGGATAAATTTGAATTCTCTTCATTTGGAGATATGGATTGAAATGGAAATAACCATAATAGGTAAAAAACATGGGTAGGATATTGGATATCATTGAGAAATTTTGCAACTTGGATAGGATATTTATGGAAAATATTTGAGTGGAAATGAACTTAGGTGATGGGTTTCTTTCAGAAAATAACATCCATATCTTGAATCATCCTAATTGCTAAAAGGTCGACTATGTTAAGATTCACTTTCAGTGCTCCATTTTCCATATGTATGGTCCCCTTGAGGTAATTTTACCCATGAAGGATATGTCTTACAATGTGGATAAATATAAATAATTGTGGAGGAAGAGGCTCAAGGTAACAATTATTTTTAGTGTGGTCACAAAAAGAGCCATAATCCCTCTTCTTCTAAAAGTAAATCTATCAATAATAATCCCTTTTATGTTATTATTGAAAAAATATTAAAAGATATAGCTAGAAAGAATATGTGTCTTCCATTCATAATAAGAGATATATTAGATGAGAGAATGAGTAAGTTCAAACCAATAATGAAGAAGAGATCCCTAGTGGTTCCACTCCCATAGATCAAAAAATTTATTTAAGCTTTGTAGATGTAATTATCATGAGGGAGACCCGCAAGAAAAAAAATTGCATAAGAGGCTCATCCTCTCATTTAGACACCATAGATGAATTAGATTTAATATGTTAGAAAACTTACTAGAGGGGAAAAACATTGCTCTTGAAAGTTTGTCTACTAAGAAGGGGGTTAAGGTTCCTACATCCCTTAACTCATATTTAAGCTCAATAGAAGGCACCTCTAAAGGTTGTGGGGGGGGGGGGGGGGGGTCATACTGTTTATAAACATGGATTAAGGGGAAGGCCAAGCTACACCTAGTAGGAAATATCTTCTCTCTCAAGCCAAGAAAAATGTTGGCAAGGAATTTTCGTCTAGCAAATAAATGAATATTCAAGGGTCCCTTATAGTAAGTAATTCCTTCTCTAATCTTCCCAAATGATTTTGATTTCTTACAATGTTTTACAGTTGGGAAGTGATTTTAAAATAAACTCCCTGAAGTGGGTAATTGCACAAAATAACCTTAAGGTAATTTGTATTCATGAATTAATTATGGAGGCTAGTAAGGTTAAAGATGTGTTATTGTCATACCTTCCCGAGTGGATATTTGAACCTTTTAGTGTAGAAGGAAACTCTGAGGGGCTAGTGATATGTCGATTTAAGAATCTCCAATTTAGATCTTTCTATTTTAATCAAAATTCCATTTATATAGAGTTATTCTCTCCCTATTTTGAATGAATTTTCAATATTATCAATGATAATGGACTTTACTTAGCTAGGGAAGTATTTTCAAGCTTCTTTCATAACTATGGAAAATAGGAAGGAACATGTAATTGTGGGAGGAGATATGAATTTTATCCTAATACAACGTGAATTGTTAGGAGGGTAAGGAAGGATGTTATCCACTTGCTTAATATGCCCGAAAGAATATTGATGATGGTCGTGTTTCGATGTTGAACCCTTAATTATGAAACTGACCAAGAGGAACAACAAGGAAATGCATGATGTTATATCCAAAACACTTAATATTATTTTCTGGTAGTTTGGAAACTTATGTATAGTACAAGTAAAATCATATCCTATGTTAAAACTTGGAGTTTCCCTCTAGTTGTGTAAGGATATTCCAAGGTAACCTTATAAACCAATCTTTAGGAGGAAAGTTGGCTTCTTTCCTACCAGAGAGGGATATCTCAATAAATAAACACAAAGTCCAGATATAAAAACTAGTTTAATGTTTATAGTGGTTGAAACAAGTGTCTATCATTGGGCATGGAGTCAAAATCACAAGTTATATATCAATTACAGTGCTTTGCAAAACAATCTCTCTATGTAGGCAGGATAATGACTCTTTTACCGTCAATTTGTTGATTGTTTGGTGGTAAAGAGGAAAAATGAACAGTCCATTAACATGGGAATCAAAAAGATGAATCCAATATTAGCTTTAGAGGAAAATGTTTGCGGATACTTGAAATCAAAGAACCAAAGCATAAAATTATGAATTCTGATTCAATATACACTTATCCAAGCATGACAGATAACATAATGGAAAATATAACAAGAAGCACATTCACAATAAGGAAAGGAATTACATATTGCAAAAAGAATAACATGAGAATCTCTGATAGAAAAACTTGCTTGGCTCTGCAATTTTATTTAACTTGAAAACTTTGTTACAAAAAATGTCTCTCTTTCTCATGCTTTCCAACCCTCATTACATTACAAAATCCTTCTTTTATACATCAAGATTTCTCCTTGAGCTAATAACTACCTACATTCTAAAAATAGGCATTTGTAACTTCCTTATTACATCTGTCAATTAACTCCTAACAAACTAATCGTCTTAACTACTTGGAAAATCTATCAACTTTTTTCTAAATAATGTGTCTTCAATATAGCTCAAGCCTTGAAATGAACTTCTTCATTGATGTAATCTGTATTTCATCTTGCCAAATTTTTATATGGTATTCCACTGATCTCTAGATGGTAACTCCAGACTTTCCATATCCATTGACAATACTCTCAACTCCACATGATCCACATAAGAAATAGGTGGCAGTTGAGCAACAATTGTTTTGAATGTATTTACTAACTCAAAATCCACTACCAAGTTGTCAATTATAACCTTTCCAGATAATGACTGATTCATGTCCTCAAACTTCTTATGATATAACCTGGATCTAACTAGCAATACCTGATATTCAGATTGGGAAATCATCTTACCATCTTCTTCCCAAAAAGAAGGCAAACATTTTTGAAATAATGATATAAATGAGCCTTTGAAACTTTTTCACTTGATGGAGCATTATATCTATCTTTGCTTGATCTGTTTTAATATGTTGATGCTTCCCCAAAAATTTCCTAGCCCAAGTAATTACTGCAATCATGTCCTTAATTCCCATTGTTCTTAATTCCTCTTTAGACAAAGTGTTGAGGAATTTTATTGTGTTTCTAGTTGTATCTATTGGTTTTCTATTCAAGACTTCTTTTACAGTTGTACAACTTTGTCTGGCTGCATTTTTAATCACCATTTCCTTGTCCTGGATATAATTCAAATAACGCCTTATCCTAGTATCCTCTGAAATAATCATGTCCCAAAGGAGATGTCTAGCACCCTGTACTGGTAGTTGTCTTGACAGTTGTTTTACGAATTTGTCATTCATGTCTAGCAACTCCTTATTTTTATCCTCAAATAGTTTCCTCTCTTCTTCTTTCTTTTTAATTGCTTCGGCCAAGCTCTAATTTATTTTTTTCAAGCTTATTATCTCTTTATCTCTCAAACTAACTTGTGACATATCCTAAACAATGTATTCAGTATTTGTTTATGTACTTGGTTTCTCTATTTGTACTAATTCTTTTTATTTTTCTCTTCTCTTTCTTTCTCCAAAACCAAGTGGTTTGCATTTAAAACGTCTATTTTAGCACTAGGGAAACAATTTTACTTTTCCCAATGGTTTTGTTCTCCAACGAGCTTCAACAAATTAGCCCTGCAATCATTTAGCTCCTGAGATAATGATTCTTTCTCCTTTTTTAACTATGCCAATTCATAAGCCTGAATTATCTAAGTTGCTGGAATTTTCAATTTCTTTTTCAACAGCTAAATAGTGTTCTCTTTTTCAGCCATAATTTTCTGAGTTGCTTGTACTTTTTCCACTTCACTATCCATAGCTAATAGATATCCTTAAAGCTTCTTAATTTGTTGTCGATGCACCGTACTCTCCACCTTTTCCCCTCTCAATTGATTTTCTATCATGGACACTGTTGATTGTAGCTTTGAAACTTTCAAAGTATATTTCAGTAGGTCATTGTAAATGACCTCCCTAGTATCTTTGTGCGGGTGAATTTTGTCAGGTACTGGGATATCTTTCAAGTTCAACCTCATTTTAGCAACTCTGTTTCTAGTAGCTACTGCTAGATTCAAAGTATTTTTTGCATGATCCTTTCAGTGACTAGTGAAAACTTCTTGCTTGAAATGCTTCTAACATTTGAATAAATTTTCAAAGATTCTTTTGAAGAAGTATCATTTTCTTGTCTATATTTGTCATACAATTCATTCCTAGATTTGAATTTGTCACTGGATCCTTCATGTGTCTTTGCAAAATTGTACTCTTTAACTTCAAAAGCTGGGCCTTAGACTTCTTCCTTCGATTTCTTGCTCCCATATTAAACTCAATCTATCTATGATTCTATCCTTGGTCTATTTGATGTCTCTGATCATCCTTCTTCAACCTCCATAACCTCTGAGTGGCTTCTCTTACCAGTTATTTCAATTTTTCTTGGAGGTGGTATAACCATAGTTCTTGAGTTCACTACAGCAGAAGGATTTTCCTGTAATTCTTTTCTGTCTTCCATATCTGACTAATAATCCATCAAATTATCCCATTCAGCTAATCCATCCACTTCCTGATGTTCAAAAGCTTTATTTTTATTCAACTGCCTCCTCTAAGAGATGATATGATTTGGATCATAATAAACTTAGTGGCCTTCATAAAATTCATATCTTGTAGAATACCTTCAATCACAGGGAGGGAGGCCTTATTCTTGATGATGAATGGGCCCACTTTCAAAGGAAATTTAATTTTAGAAGCCTTTACGAAATATATGAAATGTTCATTTTCTACAATCAGCTTCTTCCTGATGAAGTCCAGGGAAAAATTCTAGGTGTTAGGAATGTTGGTAAAATGTATGGTTCATGGAAAAAACCATAGACTCTAATGATAGTGTCCTCCTTCAGCAAAAACCAATCTCCCACCTTTCTTTCAAGAGTAAATTGCAACATCTCCTCCATTTTTGGAAAAACTCTAGGAAACTTATTCTGAAACATCACTCTATAGATCTCTCCCAGTATGAGGTTCATGTAATTGAAGGTGTTATTGTTGATTTCTGCAGTAAGAAACAATTCTGGAAATTCCAGGTTCTCTTCATTGAAGAACAAAAACATCCTAACCAAGTAGGGTTGGAATATGAAATGCCTGCTTGGGTGGAAATTTACCAAATGAGAATGAATATTCTCAGCTAGGAATTCATTAAATTTAAGACAGGGCAACTGACTGGACTGTGACTCAAGTTGACATGTGCACATTTTAAACAGCAGACTCAAAAATAGTTTTGGGATAAACCTATCAGTGTCTAGACCCAAAAAATGACTTACTAGGGAAATAACCAACTAGGAATCTTCATTAAACATACTGATATCAAAGTGAAAATTTTCATCTACAAGAGAGACATCAGGTTTAAGTATTTTGGAGTAAAATAGTTGTTTTTCTTTTACAGCGGCCTGTTTGAACTGTCCAATTAGGTTTTCTTCAATAAAATCTTCCTAGTTCAAAGTAAATGATGGTGGAACTTCAAGGGAATCTCTGATAACCATGGTATTGATGGGGGAAAGTATCCTAGACCTAGCAGAGTTTATTATTACTCTTTCAGAAGGGGAATAGTTCAAAGCACACCATGCCACAAAGTCCGAGAAGTTTAGGATTTGATCAGGGAAAAAATGATAAAAATTTGACTAGTAGACACCGTGCAGGTCAGTTCCCTGGTCTTTAAAGGTTTGCAACTTATTTTTTAGTTCACGGACTGGACCGAAAGACAATATTGTTTCAAATACATCCCCATCCTTGTCTTCAAATACCTCTTCGAGTTTTCCAATTTCTTGGACCTCTCCTTCTATTTCTCATCTGCATTCCATTTTTAAATAGAAATTGGTAGGTTAATACATGGCCTACCTGGCTTATGGCGGCTGGAAAGGTATTCATCCAACTTGGATTCCATAACGCACAGACATGTCCCTCTTCAGTGCACAAAATACAAATAACCATGAGCACATTCCTTTCTCCCTTTATAATATTATCCTTTGGCGGTTTCGGTATCGGGAGGACCGGTTTTTTCCTACCACCTTTTACCCAAAGGAATGATCCTCCGACCACCACGTGGAAAGTGATAAAACTTATGTTGTACAGGGCTCCATCCACCTCTCGTGCATGTTGCGGGCGCAGAATCCATCTTTACCCTAGATCTAAAATTCCATTCATTGTAATTCATCAATTATGTTCTCCATTTAACCCCTTGCCTTTCACTTTCCTTTGATCACTGGCCTTTCCTCCTGACGCGCAACTTTTCCCAGCGGACTTCATATTCGTCATCGATCTCCTTTATACTTTATTTCCATTGTCGATCAATCCTAGCCGTTAACCCTATCCGTCGGTCATTTTGCCAACCTTGAACTTCTTTATTTCCCAAGCAAGTTCTCCCAGCAGATCCGACCTCCATCGTCAATCTATTCATTGCTCCAATATTAAGCGTTGAACGTTTCATGATATACCTTAAGTTCCTTTCTTATTCTTTAGTTACTTTAAAGCTATAACCTATCGTTTTATGGACAAATGAAAACCATGGTCTCTACTTTGACACCCATTTTATCACCCCCTCGGTCATATTACCAAAACATTCATATATATAAGCTCCTTATTTCGCCTTAAGCCCTTTCCTCTCACCTGTAAACCAAAATAGTGCTAATATGATATATTAGAGAATTAGTGACATCAAACCATGTTCCAATATTTCTTTGACTAGGAGTTATGACCCCAAAACCTCCTATCCCATTTAATATTAATTCTCATTGGCTCAAGGATATAGAATACAAATATTTGTCTGGAGAGGAATGGAAGCATAATGGCTTTCAAACTAGAGGACTCGTCTATGTTCCATTTTAGTGACAACCTAAGGAGAATCAAAAGAAAAAAGTATCAAATTGGAAACACTTAAATTCAAAGACTCTCAAGAGAATATTTGGATTTTTAAGGAACCTCTTACAAATATAAATAGAATTTTTAGTGAATTTGATTTGAAGAAACAAAAACTATTGGATGTTCCTAAAAAGGATCCAATAGAATGGGAATAAAAAAATTGAAGAAGAGAAGAGCTACATGTGTAGCTCAAGGTGATGAAAATAATAGATTTTTCCACAATTATGCAAATATGAAGAAAATATAAAAACTATATTGAGCAGACAAAACGAGGGGTGATTTGTCTCACAATTTCAAGGATATGATAGAAGTGGGAAAAATCACTTAAACAAACTTTCCAAAGAGCTTCCCAACAAAAATAATGTAGTGATAGTTCAACTTATGGCTTTGTTATCTAGGCTTACTGGTCAAGATCAAAATAGGACTCTTACGAAATCGATATCCATGGAGGAATCATCAGTGGTTATGGATTCTTTCTACAAACAAAAAATCCCTAGGCCTTGAATTATTTGAAGGTTCTCTAGATCTTATAGATAAGGACTTATTGCTAGTTGTGGAGGAATCTATAGGTCTTGTAATATTTTAGGGAATTTTAAATCTACTTTCTTAGATATAATTCATAATAATGATATTACCGATACAATTGAATATTTTATAGATTTTTACATTGAAATTGTGTATAAGATCATTTCCAAAATACTCAAGCCAATGTTATTGCCTACTATCTCAAGTTGGAAATTTGGATTTTTAGATGGAAAACAATTCTCAAAGCCATTAGGATGGAACAAGAAAGTAAACACACTCTTTATTATTATTATATTTTGATAAGTTCAATTGTACTTATCTTAGATTGATGATGTTACATGTTGTATTTCTTGTGATTTTGTGAATTGGGTGAAAGGTTGTTTCTATTTTATATATTTCTCTTGATAATTAATAGTTTTGTTCTCCTTTTTTCCATCCAAGTAGAGGACTAAGGCATGGGTGTCCACCATCACCCTTATCTTTTTATCATAGTTGAAGGTTTAAGTGAATTCCTTCTCCATGAAAGAGGATATAGAAGAGTGAAAGACTATAGGATTGGGACCCGCTTCTCTCTTACCGATATGTTGTTCATTGGTGATTTTTTACTTCTTTGGGATGGATCCATGAGGGATGAAAGAACCATTCATCAATATTTAAATTTATATCTTCTAGACATATGAATGGAAGTAAATTAACAAAAATATTTCATCATGTTTCAGAAAACATTGGAAGGTCAACTTAGACCTATTTTAGAAGTATTACCTTTATGGAAAATTGACTTCAAGATCGAGATCAATAATCTTGGTTTTATCCTAAATCCAAATAACTATGGATATCATGATTGGATGGGCTCTACAATAATAATAAACATAGGAGTAATTATTGGTACACCAAAGGACCTCTATAGGTGGTAGGATAACTTTGGTAAAAGCAATATTATAAGTTATATCATTATATTTATTGTGAATTAAGCAAGTTCACACACAAACTATCCGTAAAAATAGTAAAATTAATCCATAATGGATAATATAAGATAATATATTGAATAATATGAAGATGATGATAATGTGTTATAATATGTGGGTCTTATATATATCCCATCATACCTTTTTAAATATAAAGGACATGTATGTTGACTTTAATTAATTATTACATTACATTTTATTTATTATTTATCTATTTATGTACGTAACATTGTCTTCCTCTTCAAAAATGCTTTATCCTCAAAGCGTATTGATGAAGAAGCTTAACTCCTTTTGTTTGTAATGTCGTCACATCATTCTATGATGTTATGTCATAGTGGACGTATTAAACAATATGAACCTATGAGTATTGAACAAAATTTTCGAAACATAAAAAGATCGGTTCATCATAATTCAATTCTTTGCAGAATGGTGTACTTCCATGATGAATTGTTATCATGAGGTTTATTTGTGCCGATAGCAATACATTTCATTGCTTTCCGATATTGATTCTCTGATTGTTTAAGATATCTACTTTTATGATTTGGATGCGAAAAGGAGTTCTTATTGTTTGTACTCCAACACCCTTATATGTTGGCATTTCTACTGGATTGACATCTTCTTGAGATGTGATGTGGATTGGATCTGTGTTTGTTCCTTTTTCCACAACTTGGATTTTTACTCCTGAGGATTTTAATGCCTCTTTTTGGATCTACTCTAACTTCTTCAATATTTTTTCTTGTGACTTGTCATCGTTTAAATTCTTAATCAATTTCATCAGATATTGAATATGATTTTTAATGTGGAAGTTCTCTTCTTCCTTTTCTAATAATTTCCCTTTGATATCTTCATTAGGTTGTTCTGTCTTCCCACTATTTTTAACTACTTGATTGTTGTGACCATACTTTTATAATGATTTCTCAACTAGAAGATATTATCATTATTGTTCAATATTGTTTTATTGATCTTTGCAATCTCTAATTTGTGAGTATTTTTAATGTAACCATTATGTTGTTGTAGATCTTTACTTTTTTGTTGAAGCTATCATAACTATGACTCTTGGCATTCTAATTTCTTTTGGGTTTGCATAATTTCTTTATATCTGTCCATGAATTTGTTCACACACTTTACTTCTTCTTCTAAGTCTTTATAACTTCTATACAGTGAGTATTCATCTATATTGTGTGATGAGGGGACTCATTAACAATCCATGTGTTCTTACTTTCTTCTTCTCATGGAAGAATATCATGAGTTTTTGTTTTGCATTGAGGGTGAATGTACCATGTGTTTCCAGCCAATTAGAACCCAACATTATGTCAATAAGGTTGTCGTCTATAACTGCAATGGTGAATTGAGATTGAAAATTATAATTACATTTTTGCACTTCTAATTCATTTATTTGATCTCATTTACACTCGTTTTTTCTCTATACTTGATTCTAGAAGTCTAGTTGATATTTATCAATATCAATATTAATAAAACTTTCTTTATTAGTTGGAAATAGCAATGACGATACAACTTCCATAAAATATGCCATTGACTTTTAGCCTCACCAATGCAATTTCGATGGAACCTTGGAAAATTTGTTTACCTTATAAGTAGAATCTGTATATTCCGTTTTTACCTTCTTCTTTGTTTCCCTCTTTTCTTTGTTTTATGAGAAAAATAATTGGAATTTTATACAAAATTATATATTTAAAAAGTACTTATTATTATTATTAAATAATAATAATAGTTTTGATAATTTAAAATATTAGAAATAATAATATTACTGATAGTAATATTATTATCATAGCAATTTTTGAACTGGGTGATTTTTAGGGTTTTAAAAGTATAATAATAAATATTATTGTTAATAATAATTTATTATTAGATTTTTTTCTTATTTTGAATGGGAGAGATTTTGCCAAGGGGGTTGGAAAATAAAACCATGTGTTGGTATGATTATCGTAAAACTACGTGTTGATTATGTGTTTTCTTTCTTTTCTTTTTCTAAAACAGTCTTTGTACTATGTAACTTTTTTTTCTATTTCTTTTTCCTTTCTTCTTTGGTTTTTTATTAATCTTTTTTATTTTCTTTTTTTCTTGAATTTTATTTTTTCTCTTTTTTCTCTTTTCATTTTTTCTTGCAGCTGAGTGAATGGACAACCAATGTTTTGGTCAAAGACCAATTAATTTATAGAAACTCTAACTTGATGGCTAAAATTTGGACAAATGGAATGTCCGAGAAAAGGGATCTAATACTAATGTTGTGGACTAACCCAGGTCACACACAAACTATCCGTAAGAAAAGTAAACTTAATCCATAATGGGTAATATAAGAAAATATATTAAATAATATGAAGATGACGATAATATATAAAAATATGTGGGTCTTATATATGGCCCATCATGCCTTTTCAAATATAAAGGGCGTGTACGTTGACTTTAATTAATTATTACATTATATTTTATTTATTATGTATTATTAATATTATTTATTTATGTATTTAACACTATCAACAACCTATTGCATATATCATCTAGTGTGTCCTGCGGAAGATAAGGAGTAATATATCTATTTTCTTGTGGATAGACAATCACGTAAAGGAGAAAAATGGCATCGATCTATATTATTTGGAGAATGAAATTAACGCATAAATATAAGTAGTACAGTAAAACCCAAATTCTATGAATGAATGGAATGGAAAAACACTATAAACTACAAAGCAATACAAGCTAGCTCTAGATGGTAGTAGCTTATCTCTAAAAGAGATGTGTTGACTACTCTCATTCGCAGGAGATAATTACAAATAGAATACAAAGGGAATTTTTGTCATAAGAAACCATAACATCCAAAAACCTAACCCTAGGAGATGAAGCACCAAAAGTATTTATGGGCCCTGAGGTGTCTAGTTGATATGTCAACTTCTTGAGGGCACAATTTTTGTATGACATGGAAACTCTTGGCCCCTCGATTGTCCAAAAATCATCGTTTAGGGAATCAAAAATGGACTCAAAATTTTAGGACCCAAGAAACCATAGAAAATTTCCAAGAGGACGGATAACTATTGAATGGGTGGGTGGTCACCAATTTCCACTTAGAACGAGCATTGGTTAGTTGGGAGAGACTTGCTAGGACCGGTAAAGAAGTGATGTGGGACCCCAAGAATATTTCCCATTTTTCCAACACGCTTTCAACTAAAATCCCATTGAATGTGAGGACAAACTATAGAATCTGGAGAGATTTTATAATCCAAGATTATATTCACCACTTATCAATTATAATTTGGATCAAGAGTCATAGTAAGAATCATATCAATGCATCAATTGTTTGTAAAGATATGGTTCAACATTTCCCTTTAGTGGGGTCTAGGTAAGTGGCTTCCTTATAAGGTTGGAAATGGGACTCCTCGATTAAGGATAGGGTTGGACCCATGGGTTCAAGGGGTGGTTTATTATTATTATCCTTTGAGCTTTGAGCCTCCCTTAATTCTTGTAATAAAACATCCATATTCTATGTTAAGGATTTGGAAATCCTTCCTTTATGGGGAGGTTGATGGTTGAAGTATACATATTTGGGTCTAAAAAACCTTGAAATAGAGGAGTGGGACCCTTATGTTCAAAATCTTATCACTAACAACATTTTCTTTATAGATGAGGAAGCCAAGATATTCTAGGAAACAATCGTATGAATGGTTACTACTTGGCTAATATAGGTTATGAAGCAATGTTCTTTTTAAAGCTTAACCTGAATATTATTTTGTGGTGTATGAAGGTATAGAGGATAATTGACCCTGGAAAGTGTAAAATATTTTTTTAGATGGAACTCTCAAAAAAATTTCGTACTTAATATGACCTTTAAAAACACTACTTTGAAGGTCTTGGATGGTGCCCGATGTGTAGAGAAGCTTCAAGGTCCATTTTTGACATGTTGGTTAATTGTCATTTCTTGCTTGGGATTGAGGTTGCTGCAATCACTCTCACGAAATGGGTATCCTCTTAGAGAGGGGATTCCTTAAGAAGAAAATATTAAAATATGGTGGGAGAAAATATAAGGCACTCCTTTTGCTAGTTATCTTGGCCATTTGGTGAGCTTGGAATAGGTTGTTGTTTGAGGATATGATAATATCCCCTTTACAAGTATTTTTGAAAATTAAATACACCTTCAATGGATGTTGGAAGGAGATCAAAATTAAGGGGCCAAGATTGATAGGGTAGGTTCATATGGATAAGCCTAGGATTTAGGGTTCTTTGATGGTGCTTTAGTTAGTAATGCAAGTAAATGTTTAGTTTGTTTTTGTTGGTTGGGGAGCCTAATCTTCTAGATTCAGATTTGTTATTGTTCAGCTATGTTTGTACCCCATTTTTACTGTACACTCATTTTAGCTGGGGGGTGCGGGGGAACATCATCCCCCCGTGGGGGTCCAGGGGGAGACATCCCCCCCCCAGCAGGGGAGTTTGGGGGCGAAGCCCCAAAAATAAAGTTTTGAGGTGTTTGTTGTCTAACTGTTTGTTGACCCATGGTATTGGGTGACCCGTAGTTTTTTCCCATGGTAATTCCCATATAAAAGGAAATCATTGTAATACGGTTTGTAGCATTGTAAAACAAACTATGTGATTGTGTGAGAGATACTGTAAGAGCGAGAAGAGCAAGTGCAGCGGGGTTGTTGCAAGTTGTACCCCTTCATTTTGCTAGATGGTATAATAATAAAGGACTGGAAATTCATGTGTGGGTGTAGCCCATATTGGATGAACCATGTTATATATGTGTCTCTCTTGAAATGTGTTTAATATTTGCATTTTGTTTGAATGTTTAATTGTTATTTCTCTACGGTCTTGTTTTTCTAACAATTGGTATCAGAGCCAAAAGGTCTATTTGGCTGGTAAACTCACAGGAAAGAAGGGTTCCTGGTTCTAGTGGGAGAAATGGAAGAAGAAGGAAAGTTTAGGGTCGACAAATTTGATGGCCAAAACTACCAGTTATGGAAGATGCAAATGGAGGACTATCTGTACCAAAAGGATCTATACCTACTGTTGGGTGGAAAAACAAAACAACCAGCACCTATGAACAATGAAGAATGGGATGTTCTTGACAAAAAGGCACTGGACACAATACGGTTGTGCCTGGATTCGTCGATGGCTTTCAATATATCAAAATAAAAGAAAACAAAGGGTGTGATAAGTGCATTGACTAAGCTCTATGAAAAACCCTCGGTTTCCAGCAAGGTATTTTTAATGAAGCGTTTATTTAATCTGAATATGTCAGAAGGTGGATCTGTTGTTGACCATTTAAATGAATTTAATACGCTTACTAGTCAACTAAGTTATGTAAAAGTGAAATTTGATGATGAGGTTAGGGATCTTCTAATCTTGTGCTTATTGCGAGAAAGATGGAATAGCTTGGTCATGGATGTAAGTAACTATGTCCCTGGTTCAAACACTCTTAAATTTGATGATGTTGTTGGTGTTATTCTTCATGAGGAAATGTTAAGAAAAAGCACAGGTGAGACATCAGGTAATGCATTGACCATGGAGAGAAGGGGAAGACAAAAGGAGAGAGGAAGGAGCCCAGGTAATCGCAGCAAGTCTAGAAAGGGAAAATCCAAGTCCATATTTGGAAAGATAGAGTGTTGGAACTGTGGTAAGAGATGACATATAAAGAAATATTGTAGAGCTCCAAAGAAGAAAGGAGACAGGAAGCATGAGACTACTCAAGAACCAAATGTAGCAGGTGATGTGTTACAAGATGTTTTCATTCTTCCATTAGATAATACTAGTGATTCATGGGTAGTAGATTCATGGGCTTCATATCATGCTACACCCCATAGAAAAATCTTTCATGATTATGTTCGAGGTGATTTTGGACATGTTTTATTGGGGGATGATGAACCATGTAAAATTCATGGAATGGGTAAGGTACGAATTAAGTTAAATAATGGAAATGAATGGTTGCTAAAATATGTAAGGACTGTTCCTACTATGAAAAGAAATCCGATCTCAACATGGTAGTTGGGAGACAGCGGTTGTTTGTCTACGTTTGGAAAAACGTGGTGGAAGATCACTAAAGGAGCACTGGTAGTAGAAAAAGGAGATAGGATAGGTACATTGTATTTATGTCCTCATAATAATGATTATTCTACCTTTGTAGCTTCCACAAAAAAAGGTGCAGTGTTGTGGCATCATAGGCTTGGATACATTAGTGAGAAGGGGATGCATATTCTCCACTCAAGGAAAATGCTTCCAGATCCGAAGCAGGTAAATTTGGAATTATGTGAGAACTGTGTTTATGGAAAAAAAAATAGAGTTAGATTTCTCAGGGTTGGAAAACATAAGAAGAGTGAAAAGTTAGATCTTGCACATACAAATGTTTGGGGAGCAAATCAAGTACAATCTCTTGGTGGCTCTTGTTATTATGTTACTTTTATTAATGATGCAACTAGAAAAAGTTGGTTTTATTGCATTAGATGAAAATATGATGTATTTTCTACTTTTAAGAAGTGAAAAGTTTTGGTTGAGAATGAGATAAGAAAAAAGTTGAAATGTCTCAGATCTGATAATGGAGGTGAATAATGCAGCAAGGATTTTGATAATTATTGTTCATACAATGGGATTCACAGAGAGAAGACAGTCCCTGGAACACCACAATAAAATGGTGTGTCAAAAAGGATGAACAGAACGATCATGGAGCGTGCAAGGAGTATGTGATTTCATGTAAGGTTTCCCTTACTATTTTGGGCTAATGTTGTAGATCTTGTTGTTTATTTAATAAACAGTGGACCTTCAAGCTCTTGGGACAGACAAAAAGGTAAATTACTCATTTCTGATAACTTTTGGTTATGAAGCATTTTTCGATATTTATAAACAAAATTGAACAAAGCTTGAGGATAAATCTAATAATTGTACCTTTATTGGATATGAGGTTGATGATTTTGGTTATCGCTTATGGTATTATGAAAATCACAAAATCATTAGGAGTAGAGATGTAGTATTCAATGAAAATATTATGTACAAAGATCGGTTGCGGGGAAAGAAAGAGGAGAAGGAAAACACAAAGTACACAGTGCTTGATGAAATCAAAGAAATGAAGTTCCAAATGCACCATAAAAATCAAGAGCAACAGTAGGTACCTCAAAATCTTGCAAATGTAAGAAGATCTACCAAGTTAAGTAAACCCCCTAAACAGTTCTCTCCTTCATTGTATTATTTATTGATGACTGATTATGGTGAACCAAAATGTTATGAAGGGGAAATGCAGCTAGAAACTAGAAAGAAGTGGGAGCAAGGAATGGATGAGGAGATGGAATCATTGGTAAGAAACTAGACATTGGATTTGGTTGAGTTGCCTGTAGGAAAAAGGGAATTGCAGAATAAATGGGTTTACAAGTTGAATGAAGAAGATGGAGGCAAGAAGCGGTACAAGGATAGACTTGTTGTAAAGGGGTTTGCAGAAAAGAAAGGTGTAGACTTTGATGAAATATTTTCTCATGTTGTTAAAATGACTTCAATTATAACTATTTTAAGTCTAGTGGTGGTAGAGTATTTGCATCCTGAACCGTTAGATGTAAAAACGACCTGTGGGGATTTGGAGGAAGAAATTTATATGCAGCAGCCATAGGGGTATGAGGTAAAAGGTAAGGAGAATTTGGTTTGTAGGTTGAAAAAGATCATGTATGGCCTTAAACAAGCTCCAAGGTAGTGGTATTTAAAATTTGATAAGTTTATGACAGAACAAGGTTATAGTAGATGCCATTCTTGCCACTTTGTTTATTTCAAGAGGCTAGATAATGGAAGATATATTATGTTGTTATTCTATGTGGATGTCGTGCTTGTTGCAGGTTCTAACATGCAGGATATAAATGTGTTCAAAAGAAAACTATCTAAATCATTTGCGATGAAGGATTTGGGTGTTGCAAAGAAAATCCTTGGTATGAGAATAACAAGAGACGGGAAAAATTGCAAATTGACATTGTCTCAAGGTGAGTACATAGAAAAGGTGTTGGAGAGGTTTAGAATGAATAATGAAAAACCAGCTATTACACCTTTGGCCATCCATTTCAAACTAATGAGATGTGTCCCAAGACACCGGAAGAAATAAAATACATGTCCAAGGTGCCCTATTCATTAGTAGTTGGCAGCTTTATGTATACCATGGTGTGCACAAGACCAAATATTGCACATGCATTGGGAGTTGTGAGAAGGTATATGAACAATCCAGGTAAAGAGCATTGGAAAGCAGTATAGTGGATTCTCAGGTATTTGAGAGGTACTACCAATTTTCATGCATTATGTTTTGGAGGTTCAAACATTGTTCTACAAGGATATGTTGATGCAGATATGGAAGGTGGTAAAGACAGCAAGAGGAGCACCAAAAGGTATGTATTTACTATGGGTGGAACGGTAGTAATTTGGATTTCAAAACTGCAAAAGGTTGTTGCACTTTCAACAATGGAAGCAGAGCATGTTGCTGCTACAGAGGCTAGTAAAGAGATGATTTGGTTACAGAGGTTCATGGAGGAATTGGGTAAGAAACAAGAAATAGCAGGTTGTACAATGACAACCATAGTTCCATTCATCTTGCAAAGAACTCAGCATTTCATTCGAAGACTAAACATATACATCTCAACTACCATTTCATAATATCTATTCTAGAAGATGAACTGTTAAAGTTGGAAAATATACATACTAGCTAGAATCCTGCAGACATACTGACAAAGGTAGTAACCAGAGAGAAACTGAGTTCCTGCTCAGTTTTAGTTGGCCTTCAAGCATGAAGGTGAAGAAGAGAAATTTTCCAAGTCCAAGGTTCAAATCATAGTCCAGCAAGTGCAGCAGCGGTGGTTTGTTGTGATCAGTTTCCTAGTGGGAGATTATTAGTTGCGGAGCCTAATCTTCTAGATTTAGAGATGTTATTGTGTATTTTTGTTTGTACCCCTTTTTTATTGTACACTCATCCCAGATGGGGGCTACGGGGGGACATCATCCCCCCGTGGGGGTCCAAGGGCCTGCGAGCTCTCGACAGGGGTTCAGGGGCAAATTCCCCAAAAAAGGGGGTTTGGGCATGAAGCCCCCGAAAGAAATTTTTGGGATGTTTGTTGGCCAGCAGTTTGCAAACCCATGGTATTGGGTGACCCGTAGTATTTTCCCATGGCAATTCCCCTATAAAATGAAAGCATTGTGATATGATTTTGTATTGTATTGTAGCATTGTAAAACAATCTATGTGACTGTGTGAGAGAGATAAGAGGAAGTGCAGCATGGCTGATGTAGGTTGTATCCTTCATTTTGATGGATGGTATAATAATAAAGGACTGGCAATTTCTCTATGTACATATCCCATATTGGGTGAACCACGTTAAATATGTGTCTCTCTTGTAATGTGTTTAATATTTGCATATTGTATAATTGTTTAATTGTTATTTCCCTGCGATCATGTTTTTCTAACAGTTTTTTATTAGAATTCTGCCATCTTTTTCATGTCGATTAGGGTTAAACTAGGTAGAGGTGAAGGTCATCTTATTTTTTATGGATATTGTAATGGAAAGGGGAGTTTGGGAGATTCATATCTTCAAGTATTCTCAACTTGTAATCAACTAGATTCAAATTAAAGAAGGCATTTAAATTTAGTTTTATATCATCTTGTCGAGAGGGTTAAGAATTAACCATCACTACAAATGGATTTTTGAAGAGAGATATGAATGCTTCAGTAGGCCTATTGGAGACCATAGAGTCTCGAACCCAGGCATGATTTAATGTCTACTAGACAAAAAAATCTTGGTGTTTTGTTCCTTATTTTCTTTAATGGACAACTTTTGGGTATTTATACTTTGTTACTAAGAGACCATTTTAGGCCTAGATATATCTTTGCTTTATTTTTTGGAACTCAATTTGATAATATAGGTATAGAGATGGATGATTTTTTGTTATTAGTTAGAGTTTAGAGACTTAATATCTTCATATATTATACCTATTTGTTTTTATTGGTGAGCTAGAAATAGTTCTCATTTCTAATTTTGGTTTTTTGGCAAACATCTTGCTAAATGTAATTTCATCATTTCTACTTGAAATAAAATAAATTATGACTTTTTCCATGTTAAAAAAATGTTGTTTTGTATTAGTAGTCTTATTCGGGATTGCTTCCTCTCTTATTCCACATCTATTATTTTTCATAATTTGAATGATGATAATGTATAAATAGTACAAAGTTCTAAGTAATTGATTAAATGTAATCATTTCACATTTTAATCTCCCAATCATTGCTAGTTATATGAGTTTAATTCAGCATTATGTAACTATGGTGAAATCTTTTATTATAACCTCATTTTTTCTTTCATCTTAAAATGATTTGGACAAACTAATTTCTTAAATGTTTATAATAATATCCAAAAAAATAATCATAATTTCTATACATGGAGAAAATAGAAATCATATTTCTTAAATACATTTTCACATTTTGAAAACAAAAAGATAGGCATAGTGACATAGTCCTTTCAAACAACAACAACAAAATTATCTACCACCATGTACGCTTTAAAAACAACTACCTTTTTTTTTGTTGATGATCTCTTAAACTATTAAACTCTCACACACACACACATATATATATACCCAAAAACTATACCAAGATTATAAAACCATTCACCTTCAATCATAAAAAAACATACATAAAAATATTTCAGAAATAAAGTTTTCAAAAATTAATTAGTCAAAGAATAAACTCTATCTTTGAATCATTCCATAACCTTGACCCCTCAACAATAACAAAAAAAATAACCTTCTTTTGATAATGTTTCCACTTTCTCATTTAGTTGTCTAAAAATATGAGTAAAAAAAATACTTCAAATGTGGTAAAAAATGTTAGGTTTAAGCATAATATTATGCAATTGGGAGGAAATATTAGAATATGTTTGGCATTTATTTCAAAAGCACGCGTAAGGAATAATATCAAAGCCATAAGCTTTGGATAGTTATTGAAGCCTACCCAAAGGCCTTAGACATTTTTTAAACTTTACTCGATAAGGATTAGATAAGCACATAACTCGTCCAATATCTATGAACTTAGGTGGGTTGAGCGACTAAAAAAACTTGGGACATATCTATTACTAGGTCCCCCATTTGATGGGTACATGTTTCTTGGTGGGAATCTATAGTTGAAAAACTAGGTCCCCCATTTGATGGGGTACATGTTTTTTGGTGGGAATTTATAGTTCAAAATTAGAGATCTATTTTTTTTTAAACTCGAAATGTGGGATGTGTCTATTCTCAAATATTTGTGATGTGTTGACTAGTTATATTCTCTAAATGTTTGAATGCAGGGAAATTTATAAACTCTTTTATTTATATTCCACTAAACCATGCTCTTAGAATTCCCTCCATTAATCATCATTCCACACATCTGGAATACGTATAACCTATTCTTATTCTTTCCAAATATTATGATCATATGGACACTTTAATAGTAGATAAGATATTGCTTCATCCTCCATTTTTCACTTTATGAAAATTCTCGAATCTTGTATTCTACTCTCTAAAGGAATTCCCCATGTCCATGACTTATTTCTTAAAGTTAGTTAATGGAAGCTTCATGATTTTGGGGGCGATTTCAATTTCCATATCAACCACCACCACTAAAATAGCTCTTGAATGTCTAAAACAAAAATAGCTTTGTATCATAGACATGTTATGCATTCTTGTTTTTTACCATGTATGTCCTTCTCATCCCTCAACTTGATAAGACTTCTCTCAAGAAACTCTAAATAAGAATTTTATATGAATGTCTCCTCTCCTCCCAAGCACATCATTTATATTGCATTCCTCCATCCTTTGTACTAAACTACTACAGTGCCTTATCCCCCATTTGAATGAGAGTATATATATATAGATATATATATATATAGATATATATATATATATATATATATATATATATACT